>WSFP011474097.1:0-17260 GCA_009831015.1 Picea engelmannii
ACGAGTGGAGATAGACTCGTACAAAGGGCGTGAGAGGTAGAAACTTTTCCGAAAGGAGGTTGAAACTCTGTGATTTGCTGGAGGCCATGGTGATGAAAGAGGCTCTTGTGCAAGTGCAAGAAGTGGTGGTGGTGCTGGTGGGTTAGGGTTTTAGCTACGGGGGAGGCTAGGTTTCAGCAAATCGATGGGGTCCACAATTATGCTCCCTTACGTTTCTGCGAGGGGTTGAACGCTTATACTTGAAACTAGTAAGAGAAATTGAAATTAGTGCATTAATGAGAGGTACACCTTAGTATGGTTGGCCCCTTTCACTGTGCCCCATTCAATATACCAAAAAAATCTTCTTTGGAGCCATTTTTGGTATTGTAAAGGAGAAGTACAATGCCTAGCATCGTTGGACACAGTAATGTGTGGTGTGTCAAATTGTAAGTCAATGACAACAATCCCGATTAGAATCTCTGTCTGTTGGCTTTAGCTCGGCAAAGGACAAAACAAATATTTTTCCCATGGGAATGAGGAGGAGAAAATTAAAACATTTTTTTGATAGATGAAATGGATGGTGTGCTATTTCATCCTCCTATTTGTGTGCATCTTCCCAGTTGAAATAATTGTAATTTGTTTTTTTAAAGCAAGATGAAAACAATGACAACAATTAATCAACATGACTTGATAACGAACACAACTTAAACATTCAGGCAACAGAAAATAACAAGCCAACATACTAGCACATCATGCAACCGGACGAAACACATGATAATCAATAGGCAAACAAATGGATACCCGACCGACACAAGGAAGTCGAAGCCTACAAGATAAAGGACAACATCAACCATCCTGATGCAATGAGTTGACGACCAACAAGTAGGAAATCTCTATAGCACGAAAAACCAAATGCATTAAGGCGTTATAGAACCAAGTACCAACATCAATTACAATGAAGAAACGCCCACATTGGGAAGCACAAGACTCCAGCTAGGTTATCATTCATGTCTATCAATCACGACGTGCAGTGATCCCCTCATCAGGAATCATACCATCACAAGGCGATAGGCATGACAGTAACCCTAGCACAACACAACCTATGTAGACCAATAACCCAAAAAAATTCAACGCACTAGAAAACTGAATTGACTGTCAAACACATCATGACTAACCCAAGATCCCAATCAACAAGTAAACAAGACAAAAGGGAATATGATGACTATAACATTCATACAACACAATAAATTCCTTGTGCAACAATTTCTATTGCAAACATACATCAATCTCTACACATTAAAATAATTATTATCAAACAATTAGCTCATTGTAACTAATTATATTAAAAATACATGTTGCTCATGGTAACTACATCAATATTAAAAATACATATTGTTCATGGTAACAAATTGTAAAATGGTGTTAAATATCACTTGTAATTATCATTTCTACATCGATAACTTTGTTACATCAATATGATATTGTTGTCAACAAAATATGCTATCAATCAAATAATAATGGCTATCAACAATATGTTATCAATCAACAAATTATGTTGTGAGACAATATGATATTGTTGTCAACAATTATTGCTATCTATTAATAATGAATGTCAACAAGATATGCTATCAATCAACAAAATATGTTGTCAATCAATATGATATTGCAGTCAACAAAATTTTGCTAACTATTAATAAAGGATGTCAACAAAAAATTCTATCAATCAATGATAATTTATGGAAATCATTTTGTAGACATCATTGCGTAATCAAGGTGAATGTACCCTGACTATGTAAAAGATTGATATCATTATGAATTGTGGGAAAACATTGTGTATTCAAGGTGAAAGTTACCCTAACTGTGTAAATAATGATATCATTGTGAAATATGAGAAATCACTATGTATGTAAGGTGAAATTTACCCTTTGACTATGTAAATACTGATATCATTGCGAAATAGGGGAAATCAATGTGTTTTTACCCTGACTGTGTAAAGACTGATATCATTGTGAATTAAGGGAAATCGTTGTGTATTCAAGGCATTTTTACCCTGACTGTGTAATATGTTTAAAAGTGAATTAAAATTCAAAAACGGATCTCTACCCAGTCAAGTCGTGGGTGGATACAGTAAGGGAGAAATTAAAGATCTACCAAAAAAACTGGAACTCTGCCCAACCAATTTGTGGATGAATGTAGTAATGGGCGAATTTAAATATCTATCCAAAAACGAATCTCTTCCCAACAAATTCGTGGTGTGAATACATAGATGTACACATTCAGTGTCTGTATATAAATAGTTTTTTAGATTTGTGGTGGTTAGAGAAATCTAATTTCATTGTTAGACATTGTTTAAAGCATAAAAATTGTTGTGTTTTATTAAAAACACATACATATATATAAATTCATAGACACAAATAAATGAACGTAGGCTAATGATATATTCAAAACTTTCTCTCTAACATTATGATATATATTCAAACATTGTCCATGATATATGTATTCAAACACTATCTATGAAATATATTCAAGTGTTGTCTATTCATATTGCTGGGTAAAACGAGTTGGGAAAAAATGAAATGGAATGGGGACACCTATAAAGGATGGTTTCAACAATAGAAACAATTTCAAATCTAGACACAAATGATGGTAATTTCAACAGTAAAACGAAACAAAAACTCGATGCATATAATGTCTATTCAACAGTAAAATTGAATTCAAACTCTCATCAGTTAAAATAACTAGATGAACCACATGATACCATAACCTTTAAACTATAAAAATTCCAGCCAAGAAGAATATAGGTGATGACTCCAAGAAGAAAAACAAAAAGCAGTAGAAGATCACAGAAATAAACAAATCAATCGCAGGAGTAGAAGATAAGTCAATCGCAACAACGATTAAACATTCAAACGCAGATCTTAACTTTCTGGGATTGGTCATTCAAATCATAGAGTTAATCATTCACAAGAAGGCACAAGATTAGATATCAATCATAAAGGAAAAATGCAGAGATAAGTAAGGCATTTATAGCTGGGTGAAATTTATCCTTCACTTATTATCCATGCAGAAGAAATTAGGGAATTTGAATACATAAGTCTTTAAACACTGGATTGATGACCATCGATTTGGCTCCTGGCCGACTACTCAAGCACAGACTAATAACTAAAAGATAAGGGATGGAAGATAAAAACACAATCTCTTCATAGTTTGGGTTTTCCATGGAAAATCAATTCAAATACAACGAACATAAGTATGGGATGACTTTAAGTTCTTTGATTATAAAAAGATAAATAAAACATAATCTTAACATAGTAGAAGTACACTACTGAAGGTGCAGGAACAATATTAACTGCCATTTAAAATATACACATGTGTACTGTAGCCAATTGCAAAAGCTTCCAGTCATTGTCTCATGCACCCTTCATCCAACTCCTACTTTCTGACCGATGTGACCTCACTCATGCCTCCAATTCAATGCTAGGGGTACTCTTCTTCCCCCTGAGCCCCCCGAGCCACAAAGGGGCCACATACACAATACCAGAGAACTCCTAGAACCCATTTCACCTCCCAAGGTCGAGCTACCACTCGTTAATTGAGATGGGTATGCCAACTACCATAATATAAGTTCAGCTAAGACAAAAATTCAGTAGCGCAACGTTACACACAAATATCAGATCCATACTCCTCCTCCTCCAACCTTTTTACAAAGTTTTTTTGTAATTAGTTTCCCAATTTCTCATTAAATTCCTATTTTAGTTAATTAATTTCGAGAAACCTCCCCCGTACACATGTCACCCATCCCCTAGTTGCACCAAAAAAATAATTTTATTAAATAATTAATTATTCCTATTTCCCTCACGCACCTAAAAGCATTCCTATAAAAACGCTCCTTGGTGTCCCAATATTCCCTTAAAAATCTTAAATGACTTATGCCTTAATTCATTCCTAGTTGAGTTTATAAATAGCAAGTTCCCATGGCAACATTCCTTACTAAGTTAGACATTCAATTTTTTCTTTACGTTTCCCCCTTTTCTTTAGGTTTCCCCTTTTTCTTTAAATTTCCCATTTCTTTTAAGTTTCCCTCTTTTTCTTTTTTAACTAAAATCAATTTAGCAAGTGTATATAAAAAAACCATTTATCCATTTTCTTCCTTAATTAAAAATTAATTTAGCAAGTGTAGATGAAACAACCGTTTACGCTCTTTTTTTTTTTTTACTAAAATTAAATTAGCCAAAAATAGATAAAAACAACCATTTTTTTTTTTAATTTTAATCCTCCATTATAATTTAGACCTTAATAAATAAATTTGAATTTCTTACCCCTCTTCTTGTTACATGTTCATTTATTATTATTATTATTATTATTATTATAACACATGTTCTACTTAGACCTGGATTTTAATTTCACTAGGTTGGGCAACATTTTTACTAGGAAAAATTGTTTTTAAATATTACTTATCACATCATTCATTTTAAGTCCGTCTAGGTTTATTTACTTACCAGTTAAAATCGCGACCTGTCGTTCAGGACGCACTAGGTGGTCCAAGGGTGCCACTCACCTCTTTCTATTTTCTTTGATCGATGTGCCCTTCAGGACACACTACGTGATCCAAGGGTGACACTCACCTCTTGACTGACTTGGTAGACATCAAACCCCTGGAGTCCATACTCCGCTAGGTGATCTTGGGGGAGACTAAGGGCCTCTAAGGAATAAGTCCCCTGCCTTATTGCACTCCCCTTAGAATCACCGTGAGCGAATTTCATAGTCTGCCCTCATGACATCGTGGGGCTTCTCAAACTAGGTAATCGTTAACCTATAGTTCGAGCCATAGTGGGAGTGCCAGTAGGTTGTGGCAGGGATGCTGCCACACCTCTCCCTCAAAGTCTTTGGTTATCCTACGTGACCCCTCTACTCCACATGTGAGTCTGGTCAGCAAGCTATCATCAACCTACATTCATCAATGAATCATTTCAGCAATAATAATCAATCATCGTAACATATAGTCATATGTACATAAGTCACGTCAACATTATTCAACCCAATAGTCCACTCATCCTTGAGGTCCAAAGTCCTGCACACTCAAGAGAACCCAGTCAATAGCACATGTCTATGTAATACAACCAGATAAGATATCATCAAATCCATAATATCTCATAATCATAATCAACGACCAATCATATAATAATCTGGATCATTTGCAAGCAAGTTTCCTCAAAGAATAAGTTCGCTCAGTGCACGTAAGAGAAGGATGTTACATACACCCCCTCTTGGTATAAACTTCATCTTGAAGTTTCACAGTGTATAAGTGCCAAAATAAAGTGTATCATAGTATCATAAGTCTACCTATCAAACAAAAATGGAAACGGTTGACGCATATCATATGCGTCCTTCGAGGTCATCGAGTGTGAACTATAGTTGTCCCACTGGACATTGACCTGATCTATTGTTCGACGTCGTAGATGTCGAATGTGATGGTATAGGATGTGGATTGGCTCCTCCATGAGAACACCATTGTTATATATCTGGAAGGAAATCATGTCAATAACATGTGTAGGATCACTAATATAATGTCTCAAAATAGATATTTGAAAAGGATCGTGCATACGCCTCAAATAATCAAGCATAGTCGATAGGCCATGAGTCACTTCTTTTCCACAATCTCGAAAGCTCTCATGAATCTAGGAGATATTTTATCACCCTTTCCAAACTTGATTGAACAGTTATGCGGTTTTGCCGGCAAGAATAGTCAATAACCAAATTTGTAACTACAGTCGTCATGATGCACATCGACATAACTCTTCTGTTGATCCTGCACTTATTTGATCCTTTGTATTTATGTTTTCATTTGATCTTCCATTTCTTGGACCGTGTCTAGCCCCACCAGGAACCTATTCTCAAGCCGATCCCAACTCAAAGGCGTCTGACATGGTCGCCCATAAAGAAAATCGAAAGGCACCATCTTAATGGTGCTTTGATAATTGTTGTTATAAGTGAATTTTACCAGTGGCAACAATTCCTCCCGATGATTTTGTTGGTCCATTATGTACATATGCAACATATTCTCCAATATTTGGTTTGTTCATTCGGTCTTCCTATCTGTCTCTGGGTGATACGTTGTACTAAAGTTAAGTTGGGTTCCCAAGGCCTTTTGGAAACTAGTCCAAAATTGTCTAGTAAACACCGATCCTCAATTGGATATAATTCTCTTAGGCACACCATGTAGCCACACAATATCACTGATAAAAAATTTAGCTATGTCAGGGGTCAAATACATCGTATGCACTGGAATAAAATGAGCACTTTTCGTTAGAGTGTCGACCACCACAAAAATTGAGTCATGTCTCCTTGCCGTCAGTGGCAATACAACAATGAAATCCATCGAAATGACCTCCCATTTTGATTATGGAATAGCGTGTGGCTTTATTAATCCTGTTGGATGTCTATGTTCAACCTTCACCTACTGACATTCTAGACATCTTGCCACGTATTTGAATATGTCTACCGTTATTCCTTTCCAAAAGAATAAGGGTTTAAGGTCTGCCCTCATCTTCGTGACTCACAGGTGAGCCATGTACACTGCTCTGTGAGCCTTGTTTATGATCCATATCCTTAACTCATGGTTCGATGGTACATAAATTCGATTTTTAAATCTCAATAATCCATTGTCATCCAATGTAAATCCTTCAAATCTTGGTACCATCATGGTGTTTTCTCCATTAAAATCCTTGAACTCTTTGTACCAATCATCGTCGCGCTGTAAAGTTAGAACATTTTTATGTAGATTTGTCTGAAGAGGCATCACCAAAAATATGCATGCTCTCCGACTCAATGTATATGCCACTCTATTCACTATTCCTTTTATGTAAGTAATCTCAAAATCATACTCGCTAAGCAATTCTGACCAACATCGTTGTCATGCATTGAAGTTGCTTTGCATAAAGATGTGTTCTAGTCCACATTGGTCCATTTTTAGTTCAAATTTCCATCCAATAAGGTAGTGTATCCAAACTCTCAAGGCATAAAAAATGGCATGTCGCATCGCATGTCGCATAGTTCTCCTCATGCCTTCTAAAATTCCTCGAGATGTAAGCGATCACTTGACCATCTTGAATCAAGTCTCTTCCTAAGCCTCCCTTGGATGTGTCAGTTCATACCAAGAAGTCTGCATCCATGTCAAGGACCTTTAGTATCATTGTTGTTGTCAACAACTCCTTGAGCCTCTTAAATGATTCTGCGCATTTCTCAGTCCAAACAAACTTCTTGTTCTTCTTTTGTAATTCCGTAATCAAATTTTCTATCTTTGAAAAACCCTCGACGAACCGTCGATAGTATCCTGCTAAACCCATGAAGCTATAGAGTTATGGGACATTTTTTGGTGCATGTCATTCCATAATAGCCTCAACCTTTGTTGAATCCAAAATTATACCTTCGTCGGAGATGACATGCCCTAAGTAGTGAATCATCGATTGGTAAAACAAGAATTTAGACAATTTCGCATACAGTTTGTTCTCTCACAGACACTGTAGTACCAAGCGCAAATGCTAGTCATGCTCTTCCAATGTCCAAGATTAAATAAAAATATCATCAATGAATACTGGGACAAACTTGTCCAAGTATTCACAGAACACATCATTCATCAAACTCATAAATACCTGAGGGTTTTTTTTTAGTACAAAAGGTAAAACAATAAACTTGTAACATTCAAACCTCATCTTAAACGCGGTGTTAGTGATGTCATCCTCCTTGATCCATAACTGGTGATACCCTGATTGCAAGTTGATATTTTAAAACATCATTGCACCCTTCAACTAATCAACCATTTCATCAATCTTTGGCAACAGATATTGATTCTTGATCATTGCCTTGTTCAATTGATGATAGTCAATGCAGAGTCTCCATGACCCATCCTTCTTCGTATGAAGATAAATGATGCACCCCACGGTGACACACTAGTATGTATAAGTCCCAGGTCAAACAATTCCTTCACTTTCATTCGCAACTCCTTTAACTCCAGGGTCGACATATGATAAGGCATTCTTGCTATAGGTTCAGTTCCAGGTTTTAGGTCGATGGTAAATTCCAATTCCCTCTCTGGCGGCATCCAAGATAACTCCTTAACGTCTGCAAACTCTCTCACCACCAGAAGGTTTTCTAGACCATTTGATACTCCCTTATCATTTAACGCAAGGATCGCATAAATATTACATACCTTACGCATGCTCTTTTGCATGATCTTTCGTTTAACTCCCTCATTTTGACCTACAATCATGCGTCTCTATCCCTCATCATCAACCAAGATTAACCATTTCATATTACAATTGAGTATCACCTCATGTGATTCCAACCAGTCCATACTGATCACGACATCATAAGATCCTAAGATCGTGACGTATATGTTGGCCCTGGTGATAAACTCTCCTAGGTTAAGGCTACAACCCATAACCTTCCATCCAAAATATTTTTTGGCTCCCAAAGCCATTTCTACCAAGCTAAACTCATCCTATTTGACTTCCTTTACCTTAATTCCTTTTAGCGCTGCACCAGAAATGAAACTCTCTATAGTACCTAGCTCAATCAAAATACTAAGGTTTGGTTCAGCGACATTACGTGACGTCTCAAGAATAGTCGACTGGTGATCTTTATGGCGGTTGTTCACCACTGCATTAATCCGATGGGCTTTGCCGAAATATCCCACGATAGTGGGTCTGACTGATCCAGATGATCTAGTCCTCTCCACTCGAAATTCATGCTGGTAATGTGGTTTCCCACTTGTCGAGCACCCTTTCTTTGGTCCAGTACTCTTGGTACCCGAAGTAGAAGTTGACTGCCCACCAGCTTGGAATCCTGGTTTGTTTTGCTGAACATGCCTAAACTTCTTCTACTGCGTTTGACGTTGTTGCTGGTGTTGTGGTCCTTAATAAGGATCCTGCTACTGAGGTGTTGGTCATTGAGGTGTAGTGAAAGTGGATCCTCTCTTGAAGCCACGATATCCTGGTGAATTCCTAGCTAGTGTCTCATACTGTTGCACACTAGATGACACATGCCCTATTGGTCTCGTTGGATTCCTACTCTGAACCCCTCTGATAACCTCCTCCTTTGCTATGAGGGCCCTCTGGATGACATCATGAAAGGTATGAGGCATCAGAATCCTAACCTTTGAAGGAATGTTGACATTAAGGCCAAACAAGAACCTATTAACCTTAAGTTTCTTGGTATTTAGGTGCGAAGCATACCAAAGAAACTCCATAAAATGAGCCTTGTACTTAGGCACCATATGACCGCCCTGTCGCAAGGTGTTGAACTCGTTCAGCTAACTCTTAATGAATTCCTCTGATAGATACCTCTCTTGAAACTGGTCCTCGAACACATCCCATGACACGTCTTCGATGACCATGTTCAATTGCGATAGGAGCATCTTCCACCATAGAATAGTTCTCCCCTTTAATTGAAATACTGCCATGCAGACCTCCATGTTGGAGGTATAGTCGGGAATTACAAATCACATCGCCATATTCTTTAACCATTCCTCGGTGTCTACACCATCCAGGGCACCAAATAACTGGAGAAATTTGACCTTCTCGAGTTTGCAGTGAATACTACCGGTACTGACCAGAGTGCGTGGTGTACCCTCAGCGAGTGTCGATGCCCTGGCCTCATCTCTATCCAAACTAGTGATCTCTGCCTCAGACATCCACTGAAAGGACCTCATCAACCCAACCACATCACCCACTTCTATCTATTCCTGCACAACAACTTGTTCGTCTCCTTGGGGGTTAGACCCCTCAGGCATGGATGCTACTGGGAGCATCGTGCCTCCTCCCCTACCACCCCGTCTTCTACCTTTGCTGCATTCTCTAACCATGATTACCTACAAGAATATAGATCATCTTAATTGGCAACATTATCATCAAATATCAAATCAATGAAAGTTGTAGTGATCCCAAGTCATGGGTCAAACCTGTTGTGATACCATATGTAACGACCCCATTGTTACGACTACATTCGATGCAATGAAAAATATTTTTTTTTTCAAAAAGTAGGACGACAAAAATGACAACAATTAATCAACACGACTTGACGACGAACACAACTTACACATTCAGGAAATAGACAACAACAATCCAACATACTAGCACATAATGTAACTGGACGAAACATGCGATAATCAATGGCTACCCTCCCGACACAAGGAAATTGATGCCTACAAGCTAAAGGAAAACATAAACCATCCTGACACAATGACTTGATGACCAGTAACTAGAAAACATCTACGACGCGAAAAACAAAATGCATTGAGGCATTACCGAACCACGTACCAACATCAATTACAATGAACAAATGCTAACATCGGGAAGCAGAAGTCTCCGGCTAGGTTATCATTCACATTTATCCATCAGGGCGCACAATTATCCTCTCATCAAGAATCATTCCATCACAAGGTGATAGGCACGACAATAACCCTAGTGCAACACAACCTATCTAGACCGATAACCTAAGAAAATCCAATTCGCTAGGAGACATAATTGAATTTCAAACACATGACGACTAACCCAAGAACCCAATCTACAAGTCAACAATATGGAAGGGAATCTGACGGCTATAAAATTGATACAACACATTAAATTCCTTGTGTAACAATTTCTATTGCAAACATACATCAATCTGTACACATTAAAATAATTATTATCAAACAATTAGCTCATTGTAACTAATTATATTAAAAATACATGTTGTTCATGGTAACTACATCAATATTAAAAATATATATTGTTAATGGTAACGAATTGTAAAAAACTTCTAAATATCTCTATAACAATATTGTAAAATGGTATAACATTATTGTAAAATGTTGTTAAATATCGCTTGTAATTAGCACTGCTACATCAATAACATTGTTACATCAATCTGATATCGCTGTCAACAAAATATGCTATCAATAAAATAATAATGGTTGTCAACAATATGTTATCAATCAAAAAATTATGTTTTCATTCAATATGATATCATTGTCAACAGTTATTGCTATCTATTAATAATGACTATCAACAAGATATGCTATCAATCAACAAAATATGTTGTCAATCAATATGATATCATGGTCAACAAAATTTTGCTAACTATTAATAAAGGTTGTCAACAAAACATGCTATCAATGAACGATCATTTATGGAAATCGTTGTGTAGACCAGGGGTCATTTTAAGGATGGAAATTTATATTAAAATGTAGAAACATGGGCTAATCTTACTAGTCCTTAATATGAAAAATGTAAAATGTTTGGCGATAGTTTTGTAAAAATATTCAACTTTCTAAGGATTTTATATAGTTTCTATAACTTTTTGGAGACTTTTAAGCTAAAATAATTATATTCTATGGAATTTGGGTGAATCATTTTTAGAAAAAATGGAAATTCGGGAATCTTTTCTTGGGAAAAAACATGGAAAATTAGCCCATTTCAGAAAATTTTCCCCTAAAATCATCTATGGTGTAGACATCATTGTGTAATCAAGGTGAATGTACCCTAACTTTGTAAAATATTGATATCATTATAAATTATGGGAAAACATTGTGTATTCAAGGAGAAATTCACCCTTACTGTGTAAAGACTGATATCATTGGGAAATAGGGGAAATCGTTGTGTATTCAAGGAAAAATTTACCCTGACTCTGTAAAGACTGACATCACTGTGAAATAGGGGAAATCGCTATGTATTCAAAGCTTTTTTTACCCTAACTATGTAAAGACTGATATCATCGTGAATTAAGGGAAATTGTTCTGTATTCAAGGCATTTTTACCCTAACTGTGTAATATGTTTAAAAGTGAACTAAAACTAAAAAACGAATCTTTGCCCAAAGAAGTCATGGGTGGATACGGTAAGCGAGAAATTAAATCTATACCAAAAAAAATGGAACTCTTCCCAGCCAAGTCATGGGTGAATGCAGTAAGGCATGAATTTAAATCTCTACCCCAAAGCATATCTCTGCCCAACAAAGTCGTGGTGTGAATACACAAATGTACACATTCAATGTCTGTATATAAATAGTTATATAGATTTGCGGTGGGTAGAGAAATCTAATTCCATTGTCAGACATTCTTTAAAGCATAAAAATTGTTGTGTTTTATAAAAAATGCTTACATATATTTAAATTCGCACACACAAATAAATCAACATAGGCTAATGATATATTCAAAGTTGTTTGTCTAAAATTATGATATATATTCAAATGTTTTCCATGATATATGTATTCAAACAATGTCTATGAAATATATTCAAACGTTGTATATTCATATTGTTGGGTAAAACGAATTGGGAAAAAATGAAATGGAATGGGGACGCCTATAAAGGATGGTTTCAGTAGTAGAAACGATTTTAGATCTAGATGCAAATGATGGTAATTTTAATAGTAAAACGAAATAAAAAAATGGACACATATAGTGGCTATTCAATAGTAAAATCAAATTCAAACTCTCATTGGTTAAAAGACCTAGATGCACTATAGGATACCATAACCTTTAAACTATAAATATTCCAGCCAAGAAGAATGTAGGCAATGACTCCAGGAAGAAACATGAAAAGAAGTACAATATCACAACAATAAACAAATCAATCGCAGGACTAGATGGTAAGCCAATCGCAACAAGGATTAAACATTCAAACACATAGCTTAACATTCTGGATTGGTCATTCAAATCGCAAATTTAATCATTCACAAAAAGGCACAATATTAGAGATCAATCATAAAGAAAAAATGTAAAGATAAGTAAGGGATCGATAGCTAGGAGAAATTTATCCTTCACTTATTATCCATGCACACGAAAGCACAACGTTTGAATGTATAGATATTTAAACAACAGAGTGATGACCATTGATTCAACTCTTGTTCGACTTCTCAGGCATAGACTAATAACTGAAGGATAAGGGACAGAAGATAAAAACATAAGCTCTTCATAATAAGCAATAAAACCAGCACGAAGAAGTCATTGCAATCGGATTTTGGGTTCGCCATGGGAAATTAATTCAAATGCAACGAGCATAAGGCTAGGATGACTTTAAGTTCTTTGATTATAAAACGATGAATAGAACATAATCTTAACATAGTAGAAGTACAATATTGAAGGCGCAAGAACAATATTAACTACCATTTAAAATATACACATGTGTACCATAGCCAATTGTGAAAGCTCCAAGTCATTTTCCCCCATCTGCTCCATCCAGCTCTCTCTTGCCAACCTATGTGACCTCACCGGTACCTAACAACCAACATTAAGGGTACTCTTCTTCCACCTGAGCCCCCTGATCTACAAAGGGGACATGCACACAATACCAGAGAACTACTAGCACTGAGCTTGCCTTGCAAGGTCAAACTACCATTGGTTACCTAAGCTAGGTATCCCAACTCCCACATGAGAAGCTCATTCAAGATAAAAATTCAGCAGCATAACGTTACGCAAAAATATGAGATCCATACTCCTCCTCCTCCATCCATTTTATAGAGATGTTTTGTAATTAGTTTCCCAATTTCTCATTAAATTCCTTTTTCAGTTAATTAATTTTGAAAAACCTCCCTCGTACACATGTCACCCATCCCCTAGTTCCAACAAAAAATTAATTTTATTAAATAATTAATTATTCATATTACCCTCACCCACCTAAAAGCATTCCTAAAAATGCTCCTTGGTGTCCCAATATTCCCTTACAAATCTTAAATGAATTACGCCTTACTTACTCGTAGCTGAGTTCATAAATAGCAAGTTCCCAAGGCAATATTCCTTACTAAGTTAAACATTCATCTTTTTCTTTATGGTTCCCCCTTTTCTTTAGGTTTCCCCTTTTTCTTTAAGTTTCTTATTTCTTTTAAGTTTCCCTCTTTTTCATTTTTAACTAAAATCAATTTAGCAAGTGTAGATAAAACAACCATTTCCCCTTTTTCTTATTTAATTACAAATTAATTTAGCAAGTGTAGATGAAACGACCATTTACCCTATTTTTTAAATTTCAATCCTCCATTATAATTTTGAATTTAATAAATAAATTTGAATTTCTTAACCCCCTTCTTGTTACATGTTCATTTATTATTATTATTATTATTTTGACAACATGTTCTACTTAGACCTAGATTTTAATTTCACTAGGCTCAATGACATTTTTATTAGGGAAAATTGTTTTTAAATCTTACTTATGACATCATTCATTTTAAGGTCGTCTAGGTTTATTCACTTACCATATAAAATCATGATCTTCCCTTTAGGACGCACTAGATTCTCCAAGGGTTCCACTAGCCTCTTTCTATTTTCCTTGCGCGACATGCCCTTCAGGACGCACTACATGCTCCAATGGTGCCACTCGCCTCTTGACTAACTTGGTAGACATCAAACCCGTAGAGTCAATACTACATCAGGTGATCTTGTGGGAGACTAAGGGCCTTTAAGGAATAAGGCCCCTTCCTTATTGTGCGCCTCTTAGAATCATCATTTTTGACTATCAGAGTCTTCCCTCACAACATCGTGGGTCTTCTCAAACTATGTAATCGTTAACCTACAGTTCGAGCCACAACGGAAGTGCTTGTAGGCTATGGTAGGGAGGCTTCCACACCTCTCCCTCAAAGTATGTGGTTCTCCTGTGTGACCTCTCTACTCCACATGTGAGTATAGTTGACAAGCTACTGTCAACCTACATCCATCAACAAATCATGTCAGCAATAATAATCAATCATCGTAACATCTAATCATATGTACATAAGTCACATCAACAATATTCAACCCAACACTCCACTCCCTTACTCGATCCAGAGTCCAAGGGGTTTTCATCGATGCCTCTTCATCCTCGAGGTCCAATGTCCTGCAAACTCAGGAGAACCCAGTCAATAGAACCTGTCTATGTAATACAACCAAATAACATATCATCAAATCCATAATATCTCATAATCATAATCAAAGACCAATTGTATAATAATCTATATTACTTGCAAGAAAGTGTCCTCAAAGAATAAGTTCACTCAGTGCATGCAAGACTGGGATGTTACAATAATGGGGATATATTATGTCTAGATTTAATAGGTGCAGTAATATCTGAGGAAGCATAAGATGTAGCCGTTGTAGCAGTGGATCTAGTGGCAGTAGAAATCGATATTGTAATGATCTTGAGGTCAAACTCATGTAATGGGAGGTGGACATTTTTCATAGTTGGGATTTCTGGTAGAGGGATTAGATTCCAATTTAGATGGAAAGATGTGGGTTTGAATGCAAGGTTCAATATGGAGTTCACGATTTTCTAATTATATGTAAATGGGAATACGACTGTAAGACCTGGTTAGGCATGCGTACCCCAGTTTGAAGTGTCACTAGTAAAAGTATAGATGACATAGATGATAGGGAGAGCATGTTTTATTTCTTGAATACCTTGGTTAGAAACTTTGAGGGGGTTAGGGGCCTCAAGATGAGTGTTGTAGACACATTTGACCACTTTGGCTTATTTTGGTCATGGGAAATCCCAAGTGAAGTTTGAAAGGGGGGAAGTTAGGTCAAGGGTCGTGATTTCAGGCACATAGTTTTTTTATTCTGTGTTTTGATCCCATGTATTAGATACTCCATTGAAGTCATCCTAGAGGTGAGAGGTGAAGACTCACTTGGCTGACAAGAAGGTAATGATTGATTCATTGGGAAAGGTATCAATAAATTGTAGTTAAGGTGGAGATTCTTGGTTTGTAACAACACATACCCTTTGTAATTACATTTGGAGGATCTCAAGCGTTGGGTTATGAAAAACCATACCACTAACATCCCACTATCCCATATCATTTCAATCAATATCCTTGCACCACTTACACACCTCACTGAATATCCTTGCACCACTTGCACACTTTGCAAATTTTGATGCATCGTCTTATGCAAATTCAACTTTCAATGCACTCCTTTCCAAACAAATAAGTAGAAATTTGAGATGCAGTTTTGTCCACACTATAATCATAAGAGATAGAGGTTACAACTATCTCCCCTCATTCAGGTTTTCTTTCACCCAACATAACTCAAAAGATCAGTCCCTATCAGGCCAACCAAGCCCGACATTCAACATAACCTTTCAATCTAGGTAATAAACTCTTAGCCAACATAACTCGATAGATTGTTCCCTTTCAAGTCAATCAAACCCATCTTTCAAAATAAACAATGGTGTATAACATTATAAAACATGAAGATAAATATTCCAAAAGTTGGTCGTGGAAATAAAGTTTAGCCAAGAAAGACTTACAAACATAATTACTTCCACAAAGTTCATGTTTGCAAAGATAAACCTTCAAACATAATCACTTCCTACCACTTGTATTGAAGTGAGAAGGAATCTTTCATATTAATTAAAACTAATTATTCAATATTCCATCATGGATTAGAAAACTAATTATTCAATATTCCATCATGGATTAGAAAACTAATTATTCAATATTCCGTAATGGAATAGAAAATGGACTTAGTCTAAACATCATATGTTTTGTCTCTTTTATGGGGATATTATCTGGTTAATTTTCTCCAAAATCCCGCCAGAAAATGTTGGATGTGCAAATTTTAGTGGTAAAGTTTGTATCATCAATCAATTGTGTCTAGCCCAAGTGCTTGGGAGGATTTGTTGTTAACCTCCCCACCCAAGTTCAATTCCTATAAGACTTTCATTATATTTAACAAAAGAATGATTATACGACAACCTAAATTGGTTTTACTACACACAAAACTTTTAGATATTTGAAGGATTAAATTACACTCAACTCTTTAACAATTAATTATATAATTTTATTCATATATAAAATATCATAATATCAATTAATTTTTAATATTTTTCTATGTATTTTAAATATAAAATATCATCATGTAAAAGTATATAATTTTTATAATTATTTTTATATTATTTTTATGTAAATTAATAAAAATTTTAATTTTTTTTTTTATGTATTTGAAATATAAAAAATCATAATTTAAAAGAAATTCTTTAATATTGTTTTATGTATTTGAAATATAAAATATGATAATGTAAAAAATATATAATTTTTCAAAATTAATTTTATATTTTGTTTTATGTAAATTAATAATTTTTTTAAATATTTTTTTATGTATTTTAAATATAAAATATCATAATTTAAAATTATATAATTTAAAAAAAATAATTTATATTACTTTTATGTAAATTAACTTTTATTAATGGTAAAAAAATTAATAATTAAATTATAACAAAAGTATGAATATACATCTTTATTAATATTTTTTTAAATTAAAATACTTTATATTTATAAACAAAA
>ML878635.1:5812-17260 GCA_009831015.1 Picea engelmannii
TACTGTATATATGTGTTTATGGTTGCATCTCTGATACATTTCTGTTATATTATTGAATATCTGTGATATCTCTATGCATTTCTTTATTATATCTCCGATATCATTTCGTGCTGAAAATAAAATCCAGATCAGTGGTATCAGAGCAGGCTACTTTTGATCGTGTTTTTAGTGCATGTCCTCGATGAGGTACGAGTATAGAAATTTGGGTCTCGATCTTATCTCTCTTGAGGACAATCGCTCTCGCACACCCAAGAAACCCTTAATAGCGGAAGAAAAAAAAATGACGGAGAAGACGATCCTATCAGTCTGTTGCTTGAGCAAGCTCTCACGCGACAAAGGGACGAAATGATGGAGAATTTTTCCCACTTCCTTCAATGCCTGCCGATAGCACCAGATGCATATTCATCAAGTGGACACTTTGGAGGCACCTCGAATTTCAAGGTACAAGTTAATTTTGATATTCATGTATTTGAAGGACAGATAGATGCAGAAGCCCTAGAAAAATGATTAACTCTACTAGAAGGTTATTTCTCTATTCACGATTTTTTCGACAAAGAAAAGATCACCTTCGCACTCCTTAAATCTTTCCCTCATGTCACGCATTGGTGGGAAACTTACTAGGAGCAAAGTTCCACAGAGGAGTCTGGAATTTATGGGGGCGATCCCACTTGGGATTTTTTTGTGGATGCGGTAAAAGAACAATATTACCTTGTTGGCAACTATGAGGACCAGTACATGAGATGGACCGCACTGCAGCAAGAGAGGGGCCAAGCAGTTCCAGAGTTCACCAATACCTTCCATACCTTGCAAACCAAGCTAGGTATCAAAGACTCCGAGCAACATTCGGTTCTGAAATACCGTGGGGCTCTACACAGATACATCCAGATTGAAATGGATTTTCTGGACATCTCATCACTCGGTGTTGCTTATCGATATGTTGTTAAAATTGAGAAGAAATTTATGCACCAGAACAAACGGGAATTCAGGTCTGCAAATCCACAACAACCAAAGTATGACAAATATGGCCCTAACAAACAGTCTCTCGAAAACTAGTCCAAGACACAGGAAAAGAAGGGTCACGGGAAGACAAAGAAGGACACCAGAAAATGGTGTGATTTCCACAAAAGCCCCTGGCACAACACCGATGAATGTCATTCAAAACAGTTCTTGGAGGCCAAGATCAAAGACAAGGAGCTGAACCCTAATTCAGAATCTGATTCTAAAAATAATGGTAAAGGACAGATCATTGATGCGGACCCCACTGCCATTGTCATGACCGCATCAATTCAACCAGAAGAACCAAAAGATATTGAAGAAGGGGAGTGCCTTTTTCATTCAAAGATGTGGGTGAAGGGGACCCCGCTGCATTTTATTGTTGACAACGGAAGCCAGAAGAACCTTATTTCAGCAGAGGTCATCAAACAATTGGGATTGTTGACAACACCACATCCACAGCCATACAACATCGGGTGGCTTCGACAAGGACGAGATCTCTATGTCAGCCAACAATGTCGATTGTAATATGGCATCCAAACCTTCAAGGATGAGGTATTATGTGATGTTTCCCTATTGGATGTCTGTGATTTTCTCTTGGACTAGCCATATATGTGGAAGCGCCATGCTGTTTATGAGTCTCGACCCCGCAGTGTCATTGTTTCTTTGGGGGGTCATCTCTATAGAATACCAGAGGTAGTTCCAACTACTGTTCCACCTAAAAAGTTTCACAAGGTAGTATCTCATATTGAAAAATTTAGCGTCTTCACAATCTGTTCAAAAGGAGAACATAAGGACACTGCAACCACTACAGCCTTGCCCCAGGCACCTTTTATCAAACAGAAACAAGTCGACAAGGCTGCAACAAAGTGTGAAGATTCCTTCTACACATCATCCTCTCATGTATCTCAACTTGTTGAATAGCCTCAACCTCAACAGGTTCGTGACAGATTTCCACAAGCTGAGCAACGCGACGTCTCCAGCAAGACAAGCAGCTCACCAAGATGCAGATTCAACAAACGCTTTCCCTCCCCCTTGGGAACTCAACTCAATGGAGACCATTGCTTCCTAATGAGGGAGGATTGATCTAGGTGGATATCGGTGACCACCCACCTTTTCCAAATGGCTCAAAATAGTTTTCTGGCAATTTTGGCAATTTGATATTTTAAGCAGGTTTTAACTTCCGGGGCCATTTTGAGGGTCCAAATGAAGGTTTTTCAAGATCAAGTTTTTCAATGATACTGGAAGGCATGATTGAGCCCCAAAAATGAATCTCCTCGATGATGCCTTTCCAACGAGCTATCATATGCCTAAAACAGAGATCGTATGCAAAAGTTACGACCCCAGGAAGTTGATGTACTCACTTACCCAAACGGGGCCCACATGACTTTTGGCGCTTCATTTTCTAGGGTTAGGTTTTTGGATGTCTATGGTTTTTGGCATTCCTCCTTATTGTAAAAAATCCTTCAGATCCTCATTGTAATCATGTTCTTGCGAATGCGAGTAGTCGTCACATCTCTTCTCAGAGATAAGGTGCCACCATTCTAGCAAGTCTTTCGCTCTGTATTTTTACAGTGTCTGTACATTTCTTTCATTAATAGAAATCGTGTATTACTGTATATCTGTGTTTATGGTTGAATCTCTGATACATTTCTATTATATTATTGAATATCCGCGATATCTCTATGCATTTCTTTATTATATCTCCGATCTCATTTCTTGCTGAAAATAAAATCCTGATCAGTGGTAGCAGAGCATGCTGCCCTTGATCGTGTTTTCAGTGCATGTCCCCGATGAGGTCCGAGTATAGAAAGTTGGGTCTCGAGCTTGTCTCTCTTGAGGAAAATCACTCTTGCACACCCAAGAAACCCTCAATGGTGGAAGAAAAGAAAAATGACGGAGCAGACGATCTTATCAGTATGTTGCTTGAGCAAGCTCTCATGCGATAGAAGGATGAAATGATGGAGAATTTTGCCCACATCCTTCAACGCCTGCCGATAGCATCAGGCACATCTTCATCAAGTGGCCACTTTGGAGGCACCTCGGCTTTCAGGGTAAAACTTAATTTTGATATTCCTGTATTTGAAGGACAGATGGATGCAGAAGCCCTAGAAAAATGGTTAACTCTGCTAGAAGGTTATTTCTCTGTTCACGATTTTTCCGACAAAGAAAAGATCACCTTCGCACTCCTTAAAGCTCTCCCTCATGTCAAGGATTGGTGGGAAACTTACTGGGAGCAAATTTCCACAGAGGAGTCTGGAATTTATGGGGCTGATCCCACTTGGGATTTTTTTGTGGATGCGGTAAAAGAACAGTATTACCCTGTTGGCAACTATCAGGACTAGTACATGAGATGGACCACATTGCGTCAAGAGAGGGGCCAAGCAGTTCTGGAGTTCACCAATACCTTCCATACCTTGTGCACCAAGCTGGGTATCAAAGAGTCTGAGCAACATTTGGTTCTGAAATACCATGGGGCTCTACACAGATACATCCAGATTGAAATGGATTTTCTGGACATCTCATCACTCGGTGCTGCTTATCGATATGCTGTTAAAATTGAGAAGAAATTTAAGCGCCAGAACAAATGAGAATTCAGGTCTACAATTCCGCAACAACCAAAGTATGACAAAGACGGCCCTAACAAACAGTCTCCCTAAAACCAGTCCAAGACACAGGAAAGGAAGGGTTATGGGAAGTCAAAGAAGGACACCGGAAAATTGTGTGATTTCCACAAAAGCCCCTGGCACAACATCGATGAATGTCGCTCAAAAAAGTCATTGGTGGCTGAGATCAAAGATAAAGAGCTGAACCCTGATTCAAAATCTTATTCTGAAAATAATGGTAAAGGTCAGATCATTGACATGGACCCCACTGCTATTGTCGCGACCGTATCAATTTAACCAGAAGAACCAACAGATCCTGAAGAAGGGGAGTGCCTTTTTCTTTCACAGATGTGGGTGAAGGGGACCTCACTGCATTTTATTGTTGACAGCGGAAGCCAGAAGAACCTCATCTCAGCAGAGGTTGTCAAACAGTTGGGATTGTTGACAACACCACACCCGTAGCCATACAACATCGGGTGGCTTCGCCAAGGATGAGATCTCCATGTCAGCCAACAATGTCGATTGTCATATGGCATCCAAATCTTCAAGGATGAGGTATTATGTGATGTTGCCCCACTGGATGTCTGTGATGTTCTCTTGGGCCAACCATATATGTGGAAGTGCCATGCTGTTTATGAGTCTTGACCCCTCAGTGTCTTTGTTTCTCTGGGGGGTCATCTCTACAGAATACTAGAGATAGTTCCAACTACTGCTCCACCTAAAAAGTCTCTCAAGGTAGTATCTCATACTGCAAAATTTAGCTTCTTCACAATCTGTTCAAAAAGAGAATAGAAGGACACTGCAACCACTATAGCCTCACCCCAAACACCTTCTATCAAGCATAAGCAAGTCGAAAATGCTGCAACAAAGTGTGAAGATTCCTTCTTCACATTTTCCTTTCATGTATATCGACTTGTTGAATAGCCTTAACGTCAACAGGTTCATGACAGATTTTCACAAACTGAGCAACGCGACGTCTCCAGCATGACAAGCAGCTCAACAAGATGTAGATTCAACAAACGCTTTTCCCTCTCCCCCGAGAACTGAACGCAATGGAGACCATTTCTTCCTAAAGAGGGAGGATTTATCTAGGTGGATATCGGTGACCACCTACCTCTTCCAAATGGCTCAAAACAGTTTTTTGGCAATTTTGGCAATTTGCAATTTTTAGCAGGTTTTAACTTCCGGGGCCATTTTGAGGGTCCAAATGAAGGTTTTTCAATATATAGGTTCTCAATGATAGCTAAAGGCATGATTGAGTGCCCAAAATGAATCTCCTCGACGATACCTTTCCAACAAGCTATCACACGCCTAAAACGAAGATCGTATGCAAAAGTTACGACCCCGGGAAGTTGATGTACTCACTTACCCAAATAGGCCCCACATGACTTTTGGCGCTTCATCTCCTAGGGTTAGGTTTTTGGATGTCTAGGCTTTTTCTCATTCCTACTTATTGTAAAAATGCCTTTAGATCCTCATTGTAATCATCTTTTTGCGAATGCGAGTAGCCGTCACATCTCTTCTCAGAGATAAGCTGCCACCATCCTAGCGAGTCTTTCACTCTGTATTTTTATAGTATCTGTACATTTCTTTCATTAATAGAAATCGTGTATTACTGTATATTTGTGTTTATGGTTGCATCTTTGATACATTTCTATTATACTATTGAATATCTGCGATATCTCTGTGCATTTCTTTATTATATCTCCGATCTCATTTCGTGCTGAATATAAAATCTGAATCAGTGGTATCAGAGCAGGCTGCTCTTGATCATGTTTTTAGTGCATGTCCCCGATGAGGTCCGAGTATAGAAAGTTAGTCTCATGCTTGTCTCTCTTGAGGAAAATCACTCTTGCACACCCAAGAAACCCTCAATGGCAGAAGAAAAGAAAAATGACGGAGTGGACGATCCTATTAGTCTGCTGCTTGAGCAAGCTCTCACACGACAGAGAGACGAAATGATGGAGAATTTTGGCCACATCCTTCAATGTCTTTCAATAGAATAAGGCGCATCTTCATCAAGTGGCCACTTTGGAGGCACCTCGAGTTTCAAGGTACAAGTTAATTTTGATATTCCTATATTTGAAGGACAGATAGATGCAGAAGCCCTAGAAAAATGGTTAACTCTGCTAGAAGGTTATTTCTCTGTTCATGATTTTTACGACAAAGAAAAGAACACCTTCGCACTGCTTAAATCTCTCCCTCATGTCAAGCATTGGTGGGAAACTTACTGGGAGCAAAGTTCCACAGAGGAGTCTACAATTTATGGGGTCGACCCCACTTGGGATTTTTGTGTGGATGTAGTAAAAGAATAGTATTACCCTGTTGGCAACTATGAGGACCAGTACATGAGATGGACCACACTGCGGCAAGAGAGGGGCAAGCAGTTTCGAAGTTCACCAATACCTTCTATACCTTGCACAACAAGCTGGGTATCAAAGACTCCGAGCAACAATTGGTTCTGAAATACCATGGGGCTCTACACAGATACATCCAGACTGAAATGGATTTTCGGGACATCTCATCACTCGGTGCTGCTTATCGATATGCTGTTAAAATTGAGCAGAAATTTAAGCACCAGAAAAAATGGGAATTCGGGTTTGCAAATCCACAACAACAAAAGTATGACAAAGACGGCCCAAACAAACAGTCTCCTGAAAACCTGTCTAAGACATAGGAAAAGAAGGGTCACGGGAGGATAAAGAAGGACACCGAAAAATGATATGATTTTCACAAAATCCCCTGGCACAACACTGATGAATGTCGCTCAAAATAGTCATTGGTGGCCGAGATCAAAGACAAGAACCTGAACCCTGATTCAGAATCTAATTCTGAAAAATAATGGTAAAGG
Organism: Picea engelmannii; assembly: GCA_009831015.1. Taxonomy (NCBI): domain Eukaryota; kingdom Viridiplantae; phylum Streptophyta; class Pinopsida; order Pinales; family Pinaceae; genus Picea; species Picea engelmannii. Next base: position 12,263 of record ML878635.1, read on the forward strand.
ACAGATCATTGACGCGAACCCCACCGCTATTGTCGCGATCGCATCAATTCAACCAGAAGAACCAACAGATCCTGAAGAAGGGGAGTGCCTTTTTCATTCACAGATGTGGGTGAAGGGGACCCCGCTGCATTTTATTGTTGACAACGGAAGCCAGAAGAACCTTATCTCAACAGAGGTTGTCAAACAGTTGGGATTGTTGACAACACCACACCCACAACCATACAACATCGGGTGGCTTCGCCAAGGACGAGATCTCTGTGTCAACCAACAATGTTGATTGTCATATGGTATCCAACCCTTCAAGGATGAGGTATTATGTGATGTTGCCCCACTGGATGTCTGTGATGTTCTCTTGGGCCAACCATATATGTGGAAGCGCCATGCTATTTATGAGTCTCGACCCCGCAGTGTCATTGTTTCTCTGGGGGGTCATCTCTACAGAATACCAGAGATAGTTCCAACTATTGTTCCACCTAAAGAGTGTTACAAGGTAGTATCTCATATTGCAAAATTTAGCTTCTTCACAATCTGTTCAAAAGTAGAACAGAAGGACACTGCAACCACTACAGCCTTGTCCCAAGCAGCTTCTATCAAACAGAAGCAGGTCGACAAGGCTGCAAAAAAGTGTGAATATTCCTTCTGCACATCGTCCTCTCATGTATCTTGACTTGTTGAACAACCTCAACCTCAATAGGTTCGTGACAGATTTCCACAAACTGAGAAATGCGACGTCTCCAGCAAGACAAGCAACTCATCAAGATGCAGATTCAACAAACGCTTTCCCTCCCCCCGGGGAACTATACTCAATGGATACCATTGCTTCCTAAAGAGGGAGGATTGATCTAGGTGGATATCGGTGACCACCCACCTTTTCTAAATGGCTTAAAATAGTTTTCTAGTAATTTTGGCAATTTGCTATTTTAAGCAGGTTTTAACTTCCGGGGCCATTTTGAGGGTCCAAATGAAGGTTTTTCCAGATCAAGTTTTTCAATGATATTGGAAGGCATGATTGAGCCCCCCAAATGAATCTCCTCAACGATACCTTTCCAACGAGCTATCACAGGCCTAAAATGGAGATCGTATGCAAAAGTTACGACCCTGGGAAGTTGATGTACTCACTTACCCAAACGGGGCCCACATGACTTTTGGTGCTTCATCTCCTAGGGTTAGGTTTTTGGATGTCTATGGTTTTTGGCATTACTCCTTATTGTAAAAATGCCTTTAGAGCCTCATTGTAATCATGTTCTTGCGAATGCGAGTAGCCGTCACATCTCTTCTCAGAGATAAGCTGCCACCATTCTAGTGAGTCTTTCACTCTGTATTTTTACAGTCTCTGTACATTTCTTTCATTAATAGAAATCGTGTATTACTATATATCTATGTTTATGGTTGCATCTCTGATACATTTCTGTTATATTATTGAATATCTTCGATATCTCTGTGCATTTCTTTATTATATCTCCGATCTCATTTCGTGTCGAAAATAAAATACAGATTAGTGGTATCAGAGAAGGATGCTCTTGATCGTGTTTTCAGTGCATGTCCTCGATGAGGTCCAAGTATATCAAGTTGGGTCTCGTTCTTTTCTCTCTTGAGGACAATTTCTCTCGCACACCTAAGAAACCCTCAATGGCGGAAGAAAAGAAAAATGATGGAGCAGACGATCCTAACAGTCTGTTGCTTGAGAAAGCTCTCACGTGACAGAGGGATGAAATGATGGAGAATTTTTCCCACATCCCTCAACATATGCCGATAGCATCAGGTGCATCTTCATCAAGTGGCCACTGTGGAGGCACCTTTGCTTTCAAGGTACAATTTAATTTTGATATTCTTGTATTTGAAGGACAGATAGATGCAGATGCTAGAAGGTTATTTCTCTCTTCACGATTTTTCTGACAAAGAAAAGATCACCTTCGCACTCTTTAAAGCTCTCCCTCATGTCAAGCATTGGTGGGAAACTTACTGGGAGCAAATTTCCACAGAGGAGTCTGCAATTTATGGGGCCGATCCCACTTGGGATTTTTTTGTGGATGCGGTAAAAGAACAGTATTACCCTGTTGGCAACTATGAGGACCAGTACATGAGATGGACCACACTGCGGCAAGACAGGGGCAAGCAGTTCCAGAGTTCACCAATACCTTCCATACCTTTGTGCACCAAGTTGGGTATCAAAGACTCTGAGCAACATTTGGTTCTGAAATACCGTGGGGCTCTACACAGATACATCTAGACTGAAATGGATTTTTTGGACATCTCATCATTCGGTGCTGCTTATCGATATGCTATTAAAATTGAGCAGAAATTTAAGCACCAGAAAAAATAGGAATTCAGGTCTGCAAATCCGCAACAACCAAAGTATGACAAAGACGGTCCAAACAAATAGTCTCCTGAAAACCTTTCCAAGACATAGGAAAAGAAGGGTCACGGGAAGACAAAGAAGGACACTGGAAAATGATGTGATTTCCACAAAAGACCCTGGCACAACTCTGATGAATGTCGCTCCAAATAGTCATTGGTGGCCGAGATCAAAGACAAGGACCTGAACCATGACTCGGAATCTGATTCTAAAAATAATGGTAAAGGACAGATCATTGACGCGGACCCCGCCGCTATTGTCACGATCACATCAATTCAACCAGAAGAACCAACAGATCCTGAAGAAGGGGAGATCCTTTTTCATTCATATATGTGGGTGAAGGGGACCCCGCTGCATTTTATTGTTGACAGCAGAAGCCAGAAGAACCTCATCTCAGCAGAGGTCACCAAACAGTTGGGATTGTTGAAAACACCACACCCATAACCATACAACATCGGGTGGCTTCGCCAAGGACGAGATATCTGTGTCAGCCAATAATGACGATTATCATACGACATCCAAACCTTCAAGGATGAGGTATTATGTGATGTTTCCCCACTGGATGTCTGTGATGTTCTCTTGGGCCAACCATATATGTGGAAACACCATGCTATTTATAAGTCTCGACCCCACAGTGTCATTGTTTCTCTAGGGGGTCATCTCTATAGAATACCAGAGGTAGTTCCAACTACTGTTCCACCTAAAAAGTGTCGCAAGATAGTATCTCATACTGCAAAATTTATCTTCTTCACAATCTGTTCAAAACGAGAATAGAAGGACACTGCAACCACTACAGCCTCGCCCCAAGCACCTTCTATCAAACAGAAGCAAGTCGACAAGGCTACAACAAAGTGTGAAGATTCCTTCTGCACATCATCCTCTCATGTATCTCGACTTGTTGAACAACCTCAACGTCAACAGGGTCATGGCATATTTCCACAAACTGAGCAATGCGACGTCTCCAGGAAGACAAGCAACTCACCAAGATGCAGATTCAAAAAACGCTTTTCCCTCTTCCCCGGGAACTCAACACAATGGAGACCATTGCTTCCTAAGGAGGGAGGATTGATCTAGGTTGATATCAGTGACCACCCACCTTTTCCAAATGGTTCAAAACAAGTTTCTGGCAATTTTGACAATTTGCTATTTTTAGCAGGTTTTAACTTCCGGGGAGATTTTGAGGGTCCAAATGAAGGTTTTTTGAGATCAAGGTTCTCAATTATAGTCGAAGGCATGATTCAGCCCCCAAAATGAATCTCCTTCATGATACCTTTCGAACGAGCTATCACACGCCTAAAATGGAGTTCGTATGCAAAAGTTACCATCCCGGGAAGTTGATGTACTCACTTACCCAAATGGGGCCCTCATGACTTTTGACACTTCATCTCCTGGGGCTAGGTTTTTGAATTTCTAGGGTTTCTGGCATTCCTTCTTATTGTAAAAAGGCCTTCAGAGCCTCATTGTAATCATCTTTTTTCGAATGCAAGTAGGTGTCACATCTCTTCTTAGAGATAAGCTGCCACCATTCTAGCGAGTCTTTCACTCTGTATTTTTACAGTCTCTGTACATTTCTTTCATTAATAGAAATCATGTATTACTATATATCTGTGTTTATGGTTGCATCTATGATACATTTCTATTATATTATTGAATATCTGTGATATCTCTGTGCATTTTTTATTATATCTCCGATCTCATTTCGTGCTAAAAATAAAATCTGGATCAGTGGTATCAGAGCAGGCTGCTCTTGATCATTTTTTCAGTGCATGTCCCCGACGAGGTCCGAGTATAGCAAGTTGGGTCTCTAACTTGTCTCTCTTGAGGAAAATTTCTCTCGCACACCCAAGAAACCCTCAATGATGGAAGAAAACAAAAACGATGGAGCAGACGATCCTATCAGTCTGTTGCTTGAGCAATCTCTCACGTGACAGAGGGACGAAATGATGGAGAATTTTGCCCACATCCTTCAATGCCTTCCGATAGCATCAGGTGCATCTTCATCAAGTGGCCACTTTGGAGGCACCTTTTCTTTCAAGGTACAAGTTAATTTTGATATTCCTGTATTTGAAGGACAGATAGATGCAGAAGCCCTAGAAAAATGGTTGACTCTGCTAGAAGGTTATTTCTCTGTTCACGATTTTTCCGACAAAGAAAAGATCATATTCGCAGTCCTTAAAGTTCTCCCTCATGTCAAGCATTGGTGGGAAACTTACTGGGAGCAAAGTTCCAGAGAGGAGTCTGGAATTTATGGGCCCGATCCCACCTGGGATTTTTTTGTGGATGCGGTAAAAGAACAGTATTACCCTGTTGGCAACTATGAGGACCAGTACATGAGATGGACCACACTGCGGTAAGAGAGGGGCCAAGCAGTTCTAGAGTTCAACAGTACCTTCCATACCTTGCACACCAAGCTGGGTATCAAAGACTCCGAGAAACATTTTCATCTGAAATGCCATGGAGCTCTACATAGATACATCCAGACTAAAAGGGATTTTCTGGACATCTCATCACTCGGTGCTGCTTATCGATATGCTGTTAAAATTGAGTAGAAATTTAAGCACCAGAAAAAATGAGAATTTGGGTCTGCAAATCCGCAACAACCAAAGTATGACAAAGACGGCCCTAACAAACAGTCTCCCGAA
>ML878636.1:0-14569 GCA_009831015.1 Picea engelmannii
AAGTAAACAACAATGATCTTACCCAATAATCCTCTGAAAGCAATGGCCATGGCACATTGAAAGGTGTTCCCAGAATTAATCAATCCAAAAGGCATCTTGTTATATGCATATGTGTCCCAACGAGTGGTGAAGGTGGTTTTATGGTGAAGGTGGTTTTATGACTATCAGAAGCATTGAGGGCTATCTCATTGTATCCTGAGAAACTATCTAAAAGGGAAATCATTTGAGACCCGGAGACTTGTTGGAGAATCTCTTCCATAGGTGGGACGGGGTAGTTGTCTTTTAGGGACACTCTATTCAAATGTCGAAAGTCAACACACAAATGAATATCGCCAGTTTTCTTCCTAATGGGAACCAAATTAGATACCCATTGTGAGTAACGGACATGGTAAATGACCCCATATGCTTCCATCTTGTCCAATTCATCTTTAATTGTTTGTTCCAAAGAAGGGTTATTTTTTCTTTATCTCTGTCTGTAAGGTTTTGAATCAGGGATTATGGGTATGGCATGGACTATCTCCTGCATATTGAAAACCTTGAGGTCTTGATAGGACCAAGTGAAAACATCCTTGAACTCTGTTAAGAGTTCCGTGAATCGAGCGACCTCAGAAGGGGAACACTGTGCACCTATATAGACCAGTTTTGGATCTTTCTCAGTTCCCAGGTTAATAGGTATAGCTTCTTGCACCTTCCTAACAGATTCACTATCAATACTAGGCACAAAAGTAGTGGCATCATTGGAATCAAACATGGATTCCAATACTGACAAACCAGGGGGGATATTATTTGTCTTTAATTGGATTATGTTCTCTGTTTCCTCTTCCAACTCATGGTTGATATGTAAATCTTTGAACTCATCCTTGTTTTGAAGGAATCTACAGATTTTTTCATCAGTATCAAAAACTTGCCAAGAGTCAACATTATCAGGTAACGTAGGTCTATGTAAAGTTTGGACTCATATATCTTCAATAGAGCTTATGAAATCCGAGGTGAAACAAGAACCAACCAAGGCCAAAGTATCAGCTACGTGGTTTGCGGCCCTAGGCACAACTTGAATGTTGAAAGATAAGAACTTCTCAATAAGTTCCATATCCTTTTGGTGGTATTGTTTGAGGCGTGGGTTGTGAACTTCATATTTACCTCTAATTTGATTCACAACCAATTCAGAATCCCCACTCATCAATAAATGGTGTACTCCTAAGCCTAAGTCCTTTTGGAGGCCTTGAACTAAGGCTTCATATTCAACCATATTATTAGTGTTAGGGAATTCTAACCGAAAAGAGAAAGGGATTGTGTTTCCCTTGGAATCACACAAAATGACCCCAGCCCTAGATCCATTCTTGGATTTAGCACCATCAAAATCCATACTCCACACCATTTCTTCCAACTCAGAAGGAGGGACATGTGCATATTCCTCAGATAACACAGTATATGTACCCATACCTGTATCTTGAAAAGACACATGTTTTGTATTATAGGAAGCAGGTACAACTTGCTCTCGATACTTTGGTTCCCTCCTAATGACTACTTCAACACCCTTATGAGGAAAGGTGAAGTGGGTCCCCTCCATGAAGTAACGACCCTTTTTTACTTTGGTGGACCACTTTCTCCCTAAAATCATGCCATATGCTTCAGGTATATCTGCTACGATCATGTTTATGAGCATGCTCACCTCTGGAGCTTGTTCGTAAGCAATGGATAAATCTTTAATGTAACTGATGGTTTCTACAGTCCTAGAATCCAAATCTAACAGGTCTTTACATGGACCTGTGCATTCAAGACCCATTCTTCTCATGACTTGCAGAGGCATGACATTGTGCCTCACTCATGTGTCAGCGACATAGTTATGGAGAACAAAATAAAAAATCAAAACTGAGATATAGAAAGGAGGAACGCCAGGGTCTAAATCAATAACATCACATGCTTCCCTAGGTTGAGAAGTGGACTCTTTGGAAAGAGGAAGTCTTTTTTCTGTTCGTGGAGTAAGGGGTGCTTGTAGAACACGTGAAAGGTTTTCAAACTGAGCGGGTGTCCTAAGAGCATCTAATAATGTCATGTGGGTGGGAACCTTCGCTATATCTTCAACAACGTTGTAAGGCATCAGTGTTAGGAAACATGGCGGTGGGTTATTAGGCATGTTTACCTTGTTTGGGGTCCAAAGAACCCTATTCCTTATAGGGGAAGGTAATCTACCATTCGCAGGAAGTTTTCCCTTTTCATTGTCCTTGGGGTCGCTTTTGGCCTCCTCCACCTTTTGCGGAGTAGTTTTAGGGGCCTGGCTCCTAGTTTCTACAACAAATCTTTTGAAAGCAAGAGGATCGTCATCACAGGGGATAGGGTCTTCCATGTTTACTTGGTCATTTTGGGAAGTGGAAGCAAGTTTTTTTTTTACTGGAGGTAGAGGTGATTTTTCGCTTGTAGACAATTCCACATGACATGTATATGTGTAAAAATACTCAGGGTCATGGAATTCTTGGCAAAAGTGACAACAATCCACTTCAACAACATGTTTCCTAGGAGGAGGAGGAGTAGGAGGGAAAGGAGGTCTTGGCCTCGAAACAACAGAAAACTGCATGTCATTTACCTTTCGATTAAGAGAAAGTATTTGGTTGTTCATACTCATTAACAACTTGAGTGTTTCCGAAATTTCCCTTTCTTCAATCCTTGAAGTTTTGGTAGGTAGAGATTCATACCGAGGACCCTCATTTTGAGGTACATCATTCCTAAGTCTCCCATTAAAACGGGGTTGCGCTAAAGGTGAGGGAATCATACCGGATTCCTCCATGTTTCTTTCAATTTCCAGGGTGCTAGTCTTGGTCGCATCTAAAGTTTGTGTTGATTTATCTTTTAATATATATTTTACATTCGGATTCATAGCGATCATGTAATAATGGAACAAATTGTTCCCAGATGGTTGGGAAGCGGTTGGGATCCTATTCAAGGTCGAGGTAAAGAGTTGATTAAATTCCGTATTTGCTCACCCTCATGGATGGATATGGTTGTAAAATCCATGAGCAGGGAAGCCACATCATCCACCCCTTGTAAATGTTTCTTGAATTCTTGGATCATATTGTCCCAATCTGGGATACTATCATTAGGAAGCAAGCGATACCATCTCGCTACTTCACCCTCGAAGTTTCTCACAAAAATTCTAATGATGACATCGGGAATTGTTATGTCCATCAACGCTAATGCATCATAGAAGTTTTTTATATGTTCTTCAGCACTCAAAGTACCAGTGCCACTAAACTTAGGAAGCCTATTTGGGGAATCCGTAGGTATGTCATGAAGAGGTCTGGCCAACCTCAAAGGAGTGTCAGGTTTCCATGGAATTTCCATTGGGACAACTATGGGGTGAACAACAACAGTTGTTGAAATGATGGGAGAAACATCCTGAGGATTAGTAACTGTTGTTTTATTAACTAAAGTTTTCTTTGGTAAGGGGTTTTGAATGGGAGAAGAGGAAGAGGGTGACTCAGATCGCACTGTAGAGGTAACAAGTTTTCCTGGTTTCCCAGGTGTATGTGTCTCACTACTTGTTTTCTTTCATGAACTTTGACTTCTTATAACCCTGGGGGACACTGTTTTCGTAGTCTTAGGATACTTCCGCCCTACCAGCCTGCAAAGGGCCAAGTAAGTACTTTGAGTACAAGGGGTGTATCACCGATAATCCTAGTCTTTCTAACACAATGTAAAAAACCCAACTAAAATGAAGCTTTGTTTTTTGTTCTTCTTGAAGTGGAAGGTAAGGTATGACAGACTTATAACTTCTCACGTGAGTTCGAACAAGTGAAATCGAATACCGACAAGGTAAAAGGAAAGGAAAACTTTATGGTATTTATAACTCCTAGGTGCAATGGAAATTGCAAGGGAACTAAACTATAATGAGTACCAAAGAAAATTCCAAAGGGTCACTAAAAGATCTTGCCAAAAGTTTGTCAACAAGTAGGAAAAGGACCACAAATAATTTGGGTCTAATGTTTAGTAAAATCTTGGGATACAAGCAAATTTAAAGAGGTTTGCAAGCTCCCCAGTGGAGTCGCCAGAAAAAGGACGTGTTATAAGAAAAATCTGTCTGTAGGAATAGATCCGACCTATCCGGTTGAGAAGCTGGTTACAGCCTCTTTGATAGCTCGGCACGAGGCAGAGACTACCCGCACCTCAGGTGGTACTTCGTGTAAGGCGGTAAAGAAGGGGAAAAATAAAGGTGAAAGACTTGCAAGAACCATCTGCTCTGGGTGTTATCCTTCCTTAGCTTCCTGGATGGCCAAAATGGCCTTGGGGGTGAAAATTATGGACAATGGGATGAAAATGAGCTCCCTGATTTTTAGGACATAGAACTAAAAAAAGTGGACAACAATCCGTTCGCTTCCTTAAAGCATTGGAAACTATCCCAGAATGGGTCACCGGGGTAAACCGGTGTCCTGGGTAATAAACTAATGAATGACTTGAGTAAAAGGGTGTGAAACAAGGGTGAAAAGTGGGCTTAAAAGCTACATCCAAGTAATTTTAAATGGCTATAAATTGCGAATAGCAAGCTGTTCAAAGATTTCAAGACAGGGAAACAAGCTCAGAATGGCTTGATACCCCCCGCGGTGACCCCAGAAGTGATCCCGGAAGGTTGTTAAATCAAAAGTGAGCTATAAAAGTGGATGAACAACCTTGTAACAAACTGTTACAGCTATGATATAAAGGAAAGTATTCACAACTTCAATTTTGGTTCGTGGGTAAAAAGGTAGACTGACGAAACGTTGACTTTAAAAGTATTTTATTGGTCAATTTTTGTTTTTTAACACATGCCTTGGCCACCACACTGTTTTGAAGGTTATCCCAATCAGGAAAACACATCCTGGAACTGTGCCAACTAGTATAAGAAGAGTAGTCCTAGTAGACCACGGTAGTTAGGTTGAGGAGTGCCCCATGCAGTTCAGAGAAGTAGGGATTAGCCACTTCTCATCACTAGCGCTTTCGGGCTCTTAAAGTTGCTTGGAAGGAAGAAGGATACCTGCAAAAAGGAAGAGGGTTTTTTTTGAGCTTACCCAAGCAGAGTAGTATTCAAACCGAGCTAAGCTAATCAACTCCTTGATCGTGTGATACTAAGGAAAGACCACTCGACTTGTACTAACTAGACAACTTCTGAGGGGCTCCTAATGAAGACTCCCTGGCTTTGACTCTTAATATTCTACGAAATTGAAATTGCATAAAATGAAATACCAGGCCATCTATGTGGCGAGGTCACGTCTTGCTTTCACAATCACGCCTCATGGTTACTGAATTTGAAATCTGTTTAAAACTATAAACATAAAACAAGTAAATAGATAGGTGACATATATGTCACAACTAGATAATATGTATATGTAAATATGTAAATAATATAATTTTTTGTTTTATGTGTATGGGGTGGATCCCTGAATTGTTTTCAAGTTTTTTGTGCGGCGTTTTGCATGTATTTAGCTTGTTGATTTTGCATGAGCCCTTTTTGGGGCAACCACCTGTAGATTAGTGAGCGAAAATTTATACAATGAAAATATAGCAAGATTAGATAATTACAACATGACAATTACACCATTCAACCCAAAGGAATGGGTTGAGGCTCTTTGCGAACGGAAAAGACGCCATATGCATGAAAGCCCCAACTAACTCCTTGTATGGGGATTGGAAATTTAGTGTTTGAAATATGAAAGGTGTGATGGTTATCTACACAAATATTAATAAGATTTTTTACATGAATTCACAAGCAAACCATTCAAACTACCTACACAAATCAAACATATAAACATTGGTATGTGTATCAGAAATTTTTGGAGTGAGTGCAAGTGATAATTAAAGTGTATATGAGAGTGATTGGATAGGATTTACCGATCGAAATGTGTGTTTTTATTCGCTGCCCTGCTGGCCCCTTTTCCTCAAACAAGTCTCTAGGTGGTCCCCAACCACCTAAGAGAAGCAGAGTGGGTGACCGGTTGTATCCTTGCAGGCAAACAACGAAATTTTAGTATTTATGCATGGAAAAAACTGAAATAAACATAACAGAAAATTACACATAAGAAATATATAACAACCAACTAAGATGGTTGTCCCGTGGGGGGAAATTGACCAAAATGATTGAATTTCCTATTTGGGACAGCAAGGTTAATGGTAAGAAAACATAACAAAGATATACATGAATGAAAAGATAAAGTAAACAAGTATGGACAGCCAGATAACAGGTCTATTTAAGGGTTCTCCTAAGGGGCCCTAGGACTCCCAGCCACTAGCCAAGGCTAAAAACAATTGAATACTTCAGAAAATCTGCACTAAAACACATTAAACAAATTAAACCAAGTTGTTAGAAGATGAAAGTAATCAAGTTAAACCCAAGGAAGCAACAACAAACACCTAGCTAACCAATCCCTCTTGGAGATAGCTAACATAACAAGCATTTACACCTACCCCTCAACCCTTAACCAACAAATGACACATCCAACAACTAGAATTCAACAAGTATCACACACACAAAGAGTCTTATAAATTTTAGCAGAGCCTTGTTACTATATTCATCCTCCTTTTTTACAATGCCAACCCTCTTATTTATAAAGGAGAGGTGAAGGCTTAGGGTTAGGTCACAAGACACTTGTCACTTTTGGAAAAGTGACAAGTGGACCAACCCTAAAGTATTTTTGTCTTTTTACAAAAAGTAACCTTATCCTAAAGGCATCTTATCCAAAAAAGAATCTTATCCTAAGAGGGGATCAAATCAGATTTGAATTGACCCTTCAGTTACATAGTAATTACATGCCAAAAGTAAATCATGCAAGAGTTCATATTACAAAAAGTCATTTTTCATAAAATGACAAAGCTTGATATGCCACATCACCATTTTCCTTGGGATTTGTGCCATCCCAAAGGTTCTTTGACTGGTTCCATGTTTTTCATCTATAGGTGAAGTGTTTTAGGACAATACCCGGCCATCCATGGCTGTTGAATTCACCGAAATGAAGCCCCAAGGTCTGGAAAATTGCTGAGCTGCTTTGGAAGGCAAGGGGACTTTGGGCTTTGTTCGTTGTAAGTAATTAAATGCCCACTATTCAGGCACTTTTCATACATGATTATGCCCCCCCCCCCTTTTCTTCCTATAAGTTTCCATGTGAGATGGCTAAAACATGGCTTCGATTTGGGCTTGTTTCGATAAGAGGACCCCTTGGACCTAAAATTTGAGAGGCTCTTCCTCTATACCAAACAACCACAAATCTATCCTTTACTATTCCCATGTTGTAGCTTTGTCTTATACCTTTCCGCTTCCTTTCGTTTAGCGCAAATCCGACTCCGGATGAGTATGATATGGCCCCGGGAAGGTATGAGGATGGAGCCGGCCAATAGACTGATCAGGGAAAGAATTTGAAGTTGGGGTAAAATTATGGGTTGGATACTAGAATTGATAGGCTTCTACAGGCCTGTATACCTATAGATGAAATGGGTTTTCCTGACCAGGCCCAATTTAACCTCAGAGGCCGCCAATTAGCCCTCTTTCTGGTGCATGCTTGTAGGGGCAAGATGAGTCCCTGTCGCTCTGGGACATGCCACTAAAAATCTGGGCTGAATTTTATGAGGAGAAAGTCATGGATGCATTCTAGAATTCATCACGGCCATTTTTACTATTTACAGGAAAAAATCGGACTCCGTACCGGGAAGTTATGCAATTAAAACGTCTAGTAACTCTTGGGGGGGGGGATTTAAATTTTAATGTATAGTGTGAAATATATAAATAAAATTTATTAAAATTTTTATAAATTTATTATAAGTCTTACTAATGTTTTTATTAAATATATATATATATATATATATATAAAATAAAACAAACAGAAATAAAACAAAATAATAAATTTAAAATTAAATAAAAAAGTTAATTTATAACATTAAAACTATACAAACAATTAAAAATTTTAAAACTAGGTTGAAAACACTCCCCACCTGTCAGCCCCTGGTCAGCCATATGACCAAGTTGGAAGTGAAAAAGGAGACCACAGGGTATGGAGGAGGTAGTTGGTGGTTGGGGAAACGAGGGAGCGGAGGAGGAGAGGGTCGAGGGGAGGAGGAGGGCATAGGCGTGGTGGTTGTGGGAGAGGCGGTCGTGAGGGAGAAGAGGGGGAGTTCATGGTGGTGGAGACGAGGAGGTGAGGGCCGAGAGGAAGGAGGAGCTATGAGCGCAGAGTGGGGAATGGCCGTGCACAGAGGTGGTAGGGAGCAAAGGGAGAGAGCAGAGGTGGAGGTAGGAGGTGAGGGCCGAGAGGAGAAGTGGGGGACCGAGGTGCAGCAATGGAGGAGGAGGCCATGGGGAAATGGGTGGGAATGGGCGAGAAGCTGAGGGAAGGCTTTGGGAAGGGGAAGCGCACACATGTAGAAGGGGGAGCTCGTGGTGGTGGTGGTGGAACCCAGGTGGTGGACGGGTGGGCAACGACCTTCAAAAATTAAAATAAAAAACTATGGGCAAAGTGGGTTTTTTGCCAACAGAATGGACAGGAGGTTTTGGGTTCAAACCCCCTACCTTCCATTTGTATTTCTGGGAAATGTTTTGAGATTTTGGGCAAAGGATAAGGGGGAGGAATGGGGTTCAAAGCCCAGGTCTTCCCAGTGACATGCTCAGGCCTGCAATTTTCAACAAATGACTTCATAATTAAAATCTAAAGGAGCCATGGAGGCTTGGGCTTGGTGCCCAAGAGGGGTTCGAATCCCCTCTCCTTTGCATATTTCATCACACACATAAACCTGAACTTAGCAACCAGCAAGAAAATATGAACCAGAAGCCAATACCACAGTTGAAACAGGCAATTAAACACCGATTTGAAGGAAAAAATGCAATTTCTTCATGTAGGATCTCAACACAACCAGCGAAATTTTCCCTAGATCTTTTTGGAAATGAGATTGATGGGTTAAATGGCTAATTTTTTGGAGATTGCAGAATTGAAGCTGACTACCCACTCCTGAGTTGTAGTTGCTGTCAAAAAACCCCTCTCTGCTGCCATGAATTGTTGTTGCAGAGCTCTCCCCCTTTGGCCAAACTGTCAAAATGGCTTAGGAGAGGGGAGAAGGGTGGGTTTTGATTTTTTCAATTTTTCCAAAAAAAACCAATTTCCCCAAAATTTGCATGAGGCTACGTGCCTCCTCCCAAAATTTCCCATTTTCTGAAAATATTTAATTAATTTTTTAATATTTCTTGGAAAAATGTGCCAGTCAAAGTTTGACTTTGACTTTGACTTTGACCCTGCTACTGTTGACTTAGCCCAAAAATGTTGCCCAGTGAGACGGAGTCGAAATCGGATGAAAGTCACATCATTGGAAAGGTATCGATGAGCCCATCGGGAATATTTCATCACCAAATTGAGATAATTCCGCTTCAGTCCTAAAATTCGGCCCGGAACAATGGCCACTTAAAACCCCTGACTTGTTGGTGGGCCCACATGACACACAATCTTGCGAAAGGTGCCAAATCGCCATACGATATCCAATCGATAAAAATGAGGTACCGTTGGAAAGGTATCAACGAGTACTTCAGTGATATGACATTAGATTTTTTTTTTTGGGGTCATTGATGACTGTATTAGCTATTATGAAACCCTACCACACGAGTTGGTTGGCCCCTTTTTGCCTAAAAGTATTGACCAACTTGTGACAGCTCTAACTGGGCCATTCGAGGTCGGAATGAGGCAAATGAGACGTCGTTGGAAAGGTGTATGAGTCTATTACAACTTGGAATCATTTAATATCTGATTTATAACCCTTTACCCACCAATTGTAAATCGTGAAGCACTGTAATCAATTTGGTGTTTAGAAGTGGTCATGAACTTGCGAAAGCTCGTTCTTACTAACCAGGGGTTGAAACCAAGCATGGGATATACCATTGGAAAGGTATCACACTACCCTACACCATGTTTGGGTTTGATTTTCCTTTTGATACAATAATATAAGCAAAATCATACTAGGAATTCACATCTATTGGTTTTGGCCGTTCGGGTGACTTTGACTTTGCGTCCCTTGTATGGGGTCATACTGACTCAGAATTAAGCTCATGATAGCCCGTTGGAAAGATTTTCCTGATTCCTACCACATGGAAATGTTGTATTCCATGAATCGAATAGCCTTGAGATGAGGAATAAATGTCATGGGAATGCCCACAACTCCCTGAAGGAAACCAACTGATACTCTTTCAAGGGAAGAGGCCATAGTAACTATGACTCCTGCCACTGTCTTTGACTGGAACCATAGCACCAAGGGGTGTTTATGGAGAAGTAACTGTGTAAAACACCATGTTGAGCCTACAACAGATTTTTGGGTCAACACTTTGGGCATATCACATGCTTGTTTCCAAGTGACGTCTGTCACCCTCCTTTCCATGAAACATCATCACGGTGACGTCAAGTAACCATGTCAGCTTCAGGAAGTCATTCTCTAGGAAATATTCTTGTTCATCATCAAATATCCCTAGCACCAAAATTGGTGCCTCACCCAAGCATAATTAAAGAGTTTCTAAAGTTGGCGGGCAGGTAAAGCTTTAGTGGTGGTGCTAAAATAGTGGTACTGACCATATCTTAGATCATGACCAAACCAATAGCCACACTCTAGTTTAGGGCCGCAACATGCTCGAACGTTAAAATATTTGAGCGGGCTGAAATATAAACCACGTTTTTTGGGGAAAGCGACGTGGTGGAAGGTGGTGCATTTCGGGCTCAAAAGCAGTATGGTTCCAAACTTCTTTCGACAAATCCAAATTCATGTGCTCATTTAGCATCATACCCAATCGAAGCATGTGGTCACCCCCTAGTTATCATAACTTGTATCGATCTCGAGGATATATCAGTTAATGGATGCAAACTGGTAGTTGAAACCTCGACTCGCTCCGTAAATAGAAAGCATGGAAATTATGGCTAAGGAGACCGAAATGTTAGCCTGAGGTACCACGATGGACAATTTATTCTTGTAGGCCCATATTGATTTGAGCTTGCGTCTAGAAGGAGGAAACATGCACAGTCTTACAGAAGGATGCACAGACATAAAACCTTGAATGGGATGGCCAGATCACACTCCTGGAAGTTGTGGGCTGATATGAGTATAAATATATGAGTTCAAGATTTTGTTATGGTCATCAATTGGTTGAGCATAGCTCCCTATTTTGTAATATTTTGATAACAGAGTTGTTCTCTGGTTTTTTATGAGACCTGAGACTTTCGCATTAATAGAAGTCAACTTCTTTCATCATCTTGTTTAAATATTTGTTGAGACACTCGTGCATGGAGGATCCAGATGAGGGTTGTGGTTGTATTGTAATGTAGGGTTGATTATAATGTTGTTGTGAGCTATTTCAGTAATTACCTTATTTCCTTTTTCCCTCTTATGCTGAAATGCTCCAGAATGGAGGATCCAGAAGAGTCTTCGTAGTTGCATGATAATGGAGGTTTGATTATTATGTTGTTGTGATATATTTCAGTGTTTGAAACTTGAGTTCAAGAGTGCTCTTGTGCCTGAGCTTTTCTTCACCAAGATGATTGAAAGTAGGATGCCCATGGCAGACTTGTCCACCTTTCTCACTAAGTCTTCTATTTTCTCACCTTTAAGCTTAAACCACTAATTGAAGTTAATCAGGACCTCATTTCTCTATACATTGCTTGTCCAGTTCCTGTGTTAAAACATTCTTGTACTGAGTTTTGTCCATTTGACCTCCACTCATAAACCTACATCCACAAACATTTTTATGAGTAATGGGATTATCCTCTTGCAGTCTGAGGGTGATTCTCAATGCTAACAAGTCCCATCCTTCAAAAATGTCCCAACCCATATTCCTTATTGCATTCTATATTTTATAATATCTCATTACATTCAGATCCTACAGAATAGGGGATCGAATCCCTTCTTTAACTATCTCTAGATATTTATGGAAAATACCTACTTAATGATCCATCAAAATAGGGATTTGATCTAATCAATAAATCATATGATATGGTCTTAGTTTGTAACACTATCTTTTATTTTTACCACCAAAAGGGTAAAAAACACTAATTACAAACTTATTACAAAATATTTAAAACTTAAAACAAATCAACATGTCTTCATTTGATTTTTGTTTCAAAACACGATATGTCAAAGTCCAAAAGTTTCAAAATATGAGCCTCGCTCACATATCCAAGTCCTTGAGTGCTTCCTTCATGAGAATTTCCAACTTTATAACATGAATTGATTGTTGAGTTGAAACTGTTAGAGTAGTCTCTGACTTTGAACTCTCAGTGTCTGAATAAGGAAAATCCAAAACCTACTTCCCTTTGTGCTTCATTGTACTTTCAATATTACTCTCTGCTTGTTCAAGAACTAGAGGCTCTTGAGAAAAAACATATGACAATGGTCCCGGGTGAACACCAATGTCTATAGGCACTTGCACAGGTCTTCTAGGTTTTAACTTCATTCTTTTGCTAATAATCTCACTGTCAAGCTCTTGAAATTCTTCATGATATTTTCTTATAGGCTTTGGATCTTTGATTTTATCCTCCTTCATGACCATCTTGTGATTCTTATATGCCACAGGATTTTCTGGGGGTGAATCTGTAATATTAATAATATGATCCTTCAGTGATGGATTTAAAATAATTTTATGCTTAAGTCTTAACTTGTTAGTTGGCCTAGTTCTTGGTCTCCTCTGATAACATGTCCTTTGTTCCTTCATTTCACCTATTTTCGTTTTTCTGGTTATCCTAGACATTTCTTCATCTTCATCCATATCTAGTATTGGTTCTGTGGTTTTCTTATTAGTCCCCTCATCATTAGGATTTAGCTCAGGTGCTGGAGAAAATGTCTTTGTTTATGCAATAATCAGGATTGTAGGAGTAACCTCTTATTTTTCCTGTACATGATGTTTCTTGCCTTTTATTCTAGTCACTCTCTTCTTCTTAGCATGAATTGAAGTTTTTGTTGGTGTAGTTTTAACACTCTTCAACATTTCTTCTTGATTTCATTTATTGGATCAAGTACACATTGATCTTGAGGGAGTAACGGGTTCTGGAAGTAACTTCAAATTATCAAACTCCCTTTTTGAAATTGAAGCATTGGGAGTATGAGTCTCATCATGTTGTTCATTGTCTAATTTATTTAGATATGATATTTGACTGTGTGAGCCTTCTGCTTGGGACATTTGAGTTTTGGCTAAGAAATTCTCTACCTTCTTTGAAACCCTATTCCTTTTTTCTAGTCTTCTTCTGCTTCTTAACTGAAGGTGTGGTTTCAAAGCCTCCCCAGAATAGAAAATGTTCCTAATTCCTGTCAGTTTTCTTTAACTCATGAAGAATCAACAACTTGATCAAACCCTGACGGTACAAGCTATCTCCTAATGGACTCGATTTATCTAATTTGGTTTGTATTTTTATTTCCATTTTAGATAGACTCCTTAAAAAATATTAAGGGACATTCATATGTTTTCCAATTAGGTGCAATAAAAATCTAAGATGGTATATGTAAAAACTATAATATCACCCATCTACTGTAAATGTTGTTGAATCAACAACAGGTAATTTGACCATTCAGGCTTTAACATGCACAGGGGCATCCCATGGCTCCAAGGAGGATTTTGATATTCATCTTTCAAAAACTGGTTACAATCTCCAGCAATGAACTGGTTCTTGAACCAACGCTCCCCATCCAGAGGGAGACCACACGCATCAGCTATAGATTGCTCTGTAACTTAAAAATTCAAGTCTCTTATTGTAACTGTCGTGCCATTAAGAGATGAGTGAATGAAAGAGCCACACCTGAATGATAACCATTTGTAATCCTATGTACATATTCAAACCATTCGACACACTTGAAAGGTCTCTCACATTATGGGTATTAAGCAATAACTTTAGGCCATGGGTCCTATCTCCGACGTAGTTTTCCTCCTTTGTTCTTGTTTGAAGAAGACATGACAAATAGAAGAGAATCAAAAAATGGTCTAGAACGCGAAACATGATCAAACGCTGAGCATTCGCAACAAAATTAGGGTGATTTGTGAGATTACCAAGGATCAATATAATAATTACCAACACCTGCCTCGTAGATAAAATGATACTAACTACATGCAAATCATATAACCCAGTTGACATTCAATTGGAAATGATGATCTCATAAGATGACCAAAATTCAGCGCCCCACTCGTTCAAATGTGATGGATGAATGTTGAATGACAGGTTAAGAACCTTTAACGCATGTCCCTACATTCTAGCAATGAATCCCATCTGAATCGGAGGTGGTCATATTTTATGGTACGAGCACTTTCAAAATTTCCCACTCATTCATTTCACAATGCATGAAACAAGGAATTATGGCCAAAAGTTGCGAAAATATTTCACAACGCATATAACATGTAAAAAGTGGCCAAAAACTTCAGAATGTGCAAGGATAACTAGTATAAGGTGAGAGGTTAGGTGTCGTGTAGGGAGAGGATAAGTGTAGGAAGGAAAGGTGAGCGGTATCGTGACAGGTTAGGCAGATTTTAGAGGGGGGTATCAGCGATAAGTTGATTTGAGAGGGGGGATCCGAAATGTTATGGGAATGACAAGTGGCAGTGGTAAAA
>ML878637.1:6986-17259 GCA_009831015.1 Picea engelmannii
TGGACTGTGATTCAGGTGGAACCAGAAGGTGTCCTGCAAGTGCATCCTGTGCGCATATTGGACAGGAAAAACAAGCAGCTCCGAAATCGAGCCATAGAGCTTGTAAAGGTCCAGTGGACCTGGTACGGTCCTGAGGATGCGACCTGGGAGCATGCAGATATTATGCGGGCAGAGTACCCGCATCTTTTTGAAAATTTTGAAGGACACGCAGAGGCAGTGTAAGTTGCACTGAGGACAGTGCAAAAATAAGGGGAGGGGGATTGTAGTGTCCCCAAGGCTGAGCCCCGTTACAGATCATGTTACATGCAAAGAATTGTAAATATGTTCCATAGGCTGGTGAGCCAAGTTTTGTATAAGCTGTAGGCTTATGTGTTTTGTTAGGCCAGGGAGCCTATGTGTTGAAGGCCAGGGGCCTGTTGATGTACATGTAAGTATGCAGGTCAATTAATAAAATAAATACCGCTAGTGCAGATCGACCACGATGAAAGAGTGATGGGGGACTGAGCGTCCACAGAGTGGGCAAGGGATCAAAGGGCTGAAAGGTGGGAAAGGGGCTGAGTAACGAGCCTAGGGGCTAAGCCTAGGGGGCTTAGGCCTGGAATAATATTTTATTATTGTTCCTAAAAATCCATGTGCACATTATTTTATCCTAAGTCCTTTTTGGAAGGATCCGTGAGTTCCCAAGTGGTGGGAGAAAGGCGTACAGATGGAACGCATGCAGTTCCCAGGGTGACAAGTGTCAACCCTGGTGCATGCAAATATAAGCCTAAACTGAACCGTGGGAGGGGAGGCTCCTCCATTCTGAACCGAACCTCTATGCATGGAACCAGTACGACCTCTGCCGGATTCATCTCTGAAACTGTGAGCTGTGTTTGCCGGAGGAAAACCGTGTAATACCCTGTCCAGAGCTATGAGTCTGTGTCTTCTCTAGTCAACCCAAAAAACGCATTCCTGAACCAGAATTCCCTGTGCTGGACACGAGTGGAAGCATCCTGTGATTGTATGGGAAAACTAAGCTAACTTGTGCGTGAAGCCTGTTCCAAAAACATCACCGTGAGATCATCCTGTGATTGCCGAGCCCGTTGTTGGAAGCATTTGTCTGTGTTTCTGGTGGATTGTTGTGACTACGCAGTACTAGACTGCGTGAGGCTTGTTGGCCTGTGTGCAACTCCTCCAGGTGAGGAAGGGCGCAGAGGGAGAAGAGAACTCCTGGAAGGAACCCTGTAGCTGCCATAGAGCCCAGAGAATTCCGGTCCGGTCTGTTCCTGTAACCCAAGGTAAGGGAGACTGGCAACCGAAGGACTGTCTAGGTGACAGAGAAGGTGCACTCTCCTGGGGTGGAATAGGCATGTGGGGAATGAGGGTCTGTGGGCAGTGAGCGTGGGAGATTCCTGGGAGAGCTTCTTCCTGGTGAATGTGTATGTGCTATCTTCCCTGTAACCTCAGCCTGAGTCTAGATTCCTTGCCCTGGGTGGAGCTCGGTCCCAGCTCGGGGGTGACCTATTGTTGAGTTGATGAACAATGTGGTCTAAGGCTGGGAGGTTTGTGGAAGGCCTGCACTTGGTTGGTGATTTCTCCAGTTGATAAAAGATAAGTATTCTAAATTATGGTTTAATACGTTTGGCATAACTGGGTTGTTCATGTATCATATTTTCCGCTGTGTAAATGAATTAATGATGAATGCTATGGAACATTTAATATAGCAGTACCCATATATTTTACTCTGAGTTTTAAGTGTGTTTAATTGTGTTTAAATGAATTTGCTTATAATTCCATGTTTATATTAGTGAACTGATAGGTTGGGAAACCTGGGTAGTGAAGGGTACACTACAAGAAGTATGGACTGTTGTGGCACGAGTTTCAAGTCAGAGAGCCCAGAAGGGGCATGGAAGTGATAGTGACAGAATTTGTTGAAATTATGGTCATTTTTGCATGATTTTTCGACACAGTCCACTGGTGCAGTTAAAATTTGGATCTGAGCATTGGATTTCCAGGGCATTGCCAAAATTGAGGTATTGGCATGTATTTTTGCCAATTTCGCTGAGATAATATAAAGGCCTCTCCACTGAGAAGTACGCTCAGAGACTTAGTATAGCTTTGGGATGAACTCCAATATCAAGTCTTGTGCAATTGTTTCTTCTCATTATTTCTCCATGTGCATGTTTTCTTCATGTATGTTGCACATGTGCTTTGTTCATGCTCTTTAATGAAATTCATGTTATAGTCATCGAATAAAAGATCCTGGATCATGTTGGTATCAGAGTAGTGTTCTTTGACTTGAATTGTGGGTGTGGATGCTTATTAGGGCCAAGCTCAAAGAGGGTGAAGGAAAAATTAATACTTTCAACCCATAGATTGGATGTGCAACTCAAAGAAGGAAAATGGGGGATGAAGAACTTCGTATAGAGTATGAGAAGAATTTACCCAAGGATTTCTACCGAATGTCAGATATGGTAGACAAATTGTTTGAAGATTATGAAAAGAGAGTGGCAAAGAAGGAAAAGAAGAAGGAATCTAAAGCAGATGATAACACTTCAGTGAACCAGGGAATTGGAGGAGACCCTTCTGAGCCTCCATCTCCGTCTCCAAGTTCAATCTATTCTTCATCCTCTCATTCTCATCATTCTAATTATCATCAGAAGAATACTTTTAAAAATACATTGTTGAAATTCGATGTCAAATTTAATTTTCCCATGTTTAATGGAGAAGCTAATGCAGATAAGTTGAACAATTGGATTAGACAGATCGAAGTTTACTTCCCTGTACAACAGATCGAAGAGGAATAGGTGAAGATCTAGTTGGCTTCTTTTTGGCTAGAAGGCACAACCCTTGTATGGTGGGAGAGAAAACTTCAAAAAGGTAGCGAAATAATGGTAAACTCCTTTCTTCATGGTCTGAATTTACTTCTACATTGAGAAATCAATTCTACCCATTGGGTCATGTAAAAAAAGCCATGATGAAATGGAAAAATTTGAGACAGGGTAAATGTCAGAGTGTTCAAAGTTTCACATAAGAGTTTAGGAAGAAGGCACTTGTATTGAATGTTCCTTTAGACTCTCCAGAGACTTTGATGAAATATATTGGTGCACTTCACAGTTACATTTGTCATACATTGTTGTTGTTTAATCCCACTAATTTAGATGAAGTGTGTGTGCAAGAAACTCATTTTGAAAGTAGGGGAAAGAATGTACAAGAAGAACACACAAAGAAGCCTTCCAAGTTCCAGAACAACAAGTTCAAAGCAAAAGGAAAGGGCAATAAAATAGCTACGAAAAAGAAAGAGGAAGGAAATCCCTTTTGCACTTATTTAAAAATAGATGGGCATGATGATGAGCATTGTTGTAAATTGCATCCTGAGCTTAAAGCTAAGAAATTTGGTGGTAAAGGGAAGCCGAAATCTATTGCAATAGTGCAATAAGAACTAGGTTTCGATTTAGGTGATGAAATGAAAATCATCGCAATTAGAGTAAAAGGTAAAGTTTCCTCTCATGCTGGTTCAAGTTCTACAATTCCATCTCCTAAAATTGAAAAAAAGAGAAGTGGACTTTTTCACATCAGAGTAGTAACCAAACATACTAAAGTGGATAGTTTATTTGATCTGGGTTCTCATGTTAATTTGATATCTGAAGTGATTGTTAAAAAGTTGGGATTAGAGATAATACCTCATCCAAAACCTTACCCTCTTGGTTGGGTGTGTGACAATGAAAAACTTCAAGTTACCAGGCAGTGTAGATTGAAATTTTGTATTGCTTTGAAGTTGGTAGATGAGGTTGAGCTTGATGTGGTCCCAATTGATATCTATGGCATTATCTTGGGATGTCCCTATTTGTATGATATGAATGCTATCTTATTTCGACAGGAGAACAAATTCCATCTCACAAAAGGTGGCATGGAATATATTGTTAGAGCTCATAGTATGAAGAACTTAACTCTTTTTAGTGCAGGGCATATAAAGAGATCCATCAATGCTAGCAAGAAATTTGTGCTAATGGTTTTGAAAGAAAAAGATTCTGATAAATCTAATGCTTTTGATGATTGTGATCCTTCTCATAAAGATGAAATGATTGATGTTATTTCTAACTATGATGAAGTTTTTCAGGAGCCAAACAGATTGCCTCCCAAGAGGGAGATCCAAGATGAAATATAGTTGCACCAAGATGTTTCCTTACCAAAAATTGGCATGTACAGGATGTTTGTGCTCGAGAATGAGGAGATCAAGAAGCCCACTAATAGAAAGGGGTGTGTAATGTGTTCTAGATAAGGCTAAGAACAACTCATAAATCGCAGAGGCAACTCAAGATGCTCAGAATGGCTTCAACAGACAGAGAAAGGGAAAAAATTCAAAGTTCCCAAAACTCAGTAAAAATGAAATTATCGGGAAGAGCGCATCACAATATTTATAATAGTGCAAATGACTCGTCAATTGGAGTTACGGATCGAAAGATATTCACGGTAAAAGTTTTGGTCAACCTAGCCCAGTCAGTAGGGATGAGTCAACATTTGCACTGCTGACATCAACAATAGTACTGATGAAGTCATCGTCCGTAAAACATATGTGGCAAGCGCAAAGGGCGACACATGTCATGATGAAATTAGCATGATGATGTGGCAGCACCAGAGGCTACCACGTGTCACTCATTTTTGGACTTTTTAGGTCGACATGTGGACCAATGAAAATGTGCCACGTGGTAGTCTGTATAGGACATGAGGCATTCGTACAATACGTGGCAGGGTGACGTGCCATTCGTACAATACGTGGAAGGCTGATGTGGCATCCGTACAACATGTGGAAGGGTAATTATACAAAGAGGTGACGTGGGCCAATGTTTGGGTGCCACGTGGCTCAGTCATGGGCTGCCACGTAGTAGTGGGCGGATTCCCAATGACGCCCAACAACCAAATTGTTAATATATATATATATATATATATATATATATATATATATATATATATATATTAATAAAAGACTGCCAAATATGGCGGCGGTTCCACCAGAATTGGTGGTCTATTTTGCCAAAATATCTGCTCATTATAACAAATCGATCCACTGCTAAACTAGTCGGTCCGCCATTTTAGTGGCATATTTCACCAACTATATAACAATACACCAAAAGAAATGGGAGTCTGCTGGTTCGACCCCAAAATATCCTCCTAACCAATGGATTAATATAACATCCACCGACCAATGCACCAATGGTCCCTTTATTACACAATTGCCCACATTTTGTTATATAAAGGAGTTTTTGCCAGTGTATGGGGAGGGAGCAAGAGACCAAGGGCATAACTATATGGATAGAGGCACAAAATTTGAGACAGATTCCATTAATTGTTGCAGGTGTGGGCACAAAAACCGAGACAAGATTGTCTCTTGGGCCCGAAAGTGTCAGACTCATATCGAGGCGTGGAGACAATCATTTTTAGGTAATTTGACACCACGAACATAGTGGTGATGTTTGTTTTATGATCTGAGAAACACTTATGTAGCTTAACTCTAGAATGAGGTATACTTATGTATTTTTCCCAATTCTTTTGAGGAGTTAATAAAAAGGCCTACCCATTTGAGAGTAGGACCCAGAGACGTAGTCCACCAGGGACGAACTTCATTATCAGGTTGTTTGTGTTTACATTTGATGCTTATGACTCTTTCCTTTTGAGTTTTTCATTCTTTTTGGTGCACTTTAGTTTATGCTCATTTAATACAATTCTTTAATAAGTCACCAGATGAAAAGATCCCAGATCAAACCGTTACCCCTTGCCTTGTATAGATGACTTGTTGGATCAACTGAAGAATGTAGTGTACTTCTCTAAGTTGGATTTGAGGAGCGGTTACCACCAAGTTAGATTTGCAGAAGGAGACGTGTGGAAGATTGCCTTGAAGACAAAACAAGGTCTATTTGATGATTGGTATTGCCATTTGGGATTTGTAATGCCCCAATGACATTCATGCGTGTTATGAATGATGTTTTTAGGCCTTTCATAGATGAATTTGTGATTATTTACTTAAATGACATTTGTGTATTCAGTAAGACTTTGGATGAACATGTAATGCATGTAAAGCAAGTATTAGATGTCCTTAAAAGAGAAAAGTTGTATGTAAAATTGTCAAAGTATGACTATGGCAAAACCTCATTGGTTTACTTGGGTCATATTGTAGGAGGTGGTCAACTAAAGATAGATCCCTCCAAAGTTGAAGTTATTTTAAATTGGCCTAAGCCAAAATCAACTACATAATTTAGAAGCTTCTTAGGGGCAGTTCAATACTTGATAAAGTTCATTTCTAACTTCTCCTATATTGCATCTCATTTTCATGCCTTAACCATTGTGAAGCAGGTCTTCCAGTGGGGAGGAAGACACTAGAAATCCTTCGACACTTTGAAAGAAAATATCAGCACCGCACTAGTGCTAGCTCTACCTGACCTACAACAACCGTTCGAGATTGAGATAGATGCTAGTGCATATCCCATGAGAGTAGTCCTGATGCAACAACATACGCCCATTTTCTTTCATTCTGAAACTTTTTCTAAGGTTGTTTGTAATTATCCTACATACGACAAAGAACTGTATGCATTGGTACAAAGTGTGAACAAATGGGAACATTACTTTATGGGGAAGGAAACGATCATACAAACTGATCACCAACCCTTATAGTACCTCCAGTCACAAACCAAGCTTCAACAGGAAAGACACTACAGGTGGATGGGATTCTTGCAACAATTCCATCTAATTATCAGATACAAGAAAGGCATAAACAACAATGTTGTGAATATGCTTTCTCGACCTCCTATGCTAATGATGAATATTTCAAAGATGTTTATGAGAGGCTAACCCATGGTTCGCAGGTGTAGAATTTTCATCTGCAAGATAAACTACTCTACCATTTGGGCAAGCTTTGTATTCCTACAAATGAAAGAGTGCATATAATCAAGGAAGCTCACACTTCTCTAATATCTGGGCATTTTGGGGTAGGCAAGATTGTATCACATTTGTAGAGGTTTTGTTATTGGCCTCGAATGAAATAAATTATAACCAGATATGTAAAGGGGTGTGTTTTGTACTCAACTTGTAAGCCCACTAATAGAAAATTGGGGTTGTACACACCACTTCATGTTCCTTCGGATTTTGTAGGAGGGTTACCTATGTCTAGGAGGTGTCATGACTACTTGTATGTGGTGGTGGATAGGTTTAGAAAGATGTGTATCTCGATGCCATGTAAAAAGCAGGTCACAATTGAACAAGCTGCTCACTTGTTCTTCCAACATGTATGGGTTCATTTTGGGTTGCCCACGTCCATTATCTCCAATCGAGATTCTTGATTTTTAGGGGAATTTTGGACAAGTTTACGACAACTCATGGACACCAAGTTGAAGAGGAGCATTGATTTCCATCCACATACCGATAGACAAACAAAGGTGGTCAACGGAACAATGGTTCATTTGCTTCGAGGGTATTGCAACAAACATCCTAAACTTTGGGATGAACAATTGCACTATGTCCAACATGCCTACAATAGAGCATTGCACTCTTCCACCCAGAGTTCACCATTTGAGAAATGTTTTGGGTATCTACCTAAGACTCCCTTGGACCTAACATTTGGGAAAGAGTTAGAATCAAGTGAACAAAGAGATGAAGACAAAGCCCGCAAGTTCATCCAGAGGATTCAACAAGTAAACCAGATAGTCCAAGAACAATTGGAAAAGAGCCAAGATCAATATAAGGAAAGGCATGACAAGCATTGGGTAGATGATCAATTCCAAGCAAGGGATCAAGTATGGTTGCACATTAGCACAGATAGGTTGAAGGGTGAAGGAAAGAAGCTCAAGCCCATAAGATATGGATCCTTCACCATCTTAGAAAAGATTGGCTCCACTTAGATCTACCACCATATATGCAGAGATACTCAGTTGTGAATGGGGAGAACCTAAAACTTTATGAGCCTCCAATGATCATGGATCAAAGGGAGAGTGTTTCAGTTGATTAATTTTCTCTTGAGTACTTGGACGAGTTAAAGGAACCTATCATCCTGGATAGAAGGACAAGTAATTCATGTCGAGGTGATGTTGCATATATTTGAGTGTGCCTTAAAGGCACACATCCAAGCAAAGCACAGTGGATTGAGAAGGGGAAAGTGAGGGAGCAATTCCCTCACCTATCTGTTGATTGATAAGGATTTTGGTGGTCCAAAAGCTTCTTAGTGGGGGGGGAATGATCCAAAAGGATAAAAATTTGAAGTCCTCAAATCTCAGCAAAAATGGCACCAAGTCAAAGAGTTCGTTGAGAAATTTCCAACGATGCAAACGACACCTCAAACCAAGTTCGCATGAAGAAGTTACGACCGATCAAAGTTTCAGTTAAACCAGAGAAAAAGTCAAACAGGGCAGTCCATAGTGTTGATGTCAACATGATGATGTGGAAACACGAGAGGCTACCATGTGTCATGAAGATTTGGCACTTTTGAGGTCCACTTGGGCCAATAAAAATGTGCCACGTGGCACCATACAGATGCCACATGGCAGTACAACAGGACGTGACAGGTGATGTGTTTGCTGAATGGGTCAATGATGTGGTGTTGACGCAGATGTTGACTAGACTGCCACTAGAATGCTAAGTGGGTCTTGACCAGCGAATAAAGGACTGCCACATGGACCAATCATGGGGTGCAACATGGCACCCCTCGGATGCCTAATAAGGGCTAGGGTTTGGGAAAATCAAAATTTAAAAAAGCCACCGGACCAGTCGGTTGCCAACCAACGAAACAAAACATTGAATTTGGCAGGTTGTTAGTATAGTTTTAAACTATATTTAAAAACATATCTTATAACAATATGCCCAACTGGTCTCTTTGCACAACAATTGAAGAGTTGTGGCAACAATTTGAGGTGGAAATGTCAGATTCTGCCACAAGAGATTATTCTCGCAATTTCATTGAGTTATGTTGTTTCAAAATGCTTTAATGTCGACATATCAATCAATTAAGCGATAGCTCATTTACTTGTTTAACTTTTGATATGATGCTCGTCTCGAAATCTCCAAGTGTCACGATCGAGAAAGAGGAGGAGGAGGGTTTAAAATTAAGGATGATAAATATAAATTTTAATGTAAATAAGAATTAAATTAAAGTTGTGTGTTTTATTGTAAAAATATGTTTTGTTAAAAATTAAATATAGTTTTATTAAAAAAAATGTAAAGTTTGAGTGGTCTAATGATTAAGAATATGTGTTTCTTTCTTAAGGGTCACAAGTTCGAATTCATGGGGGGGTGTACATAGTTCCATAAACTAAGTAGTCAAATAGTTGTATGGGGGTGATCATTTGCCCATAAACAAGGAGGTCTCATACATTAATTTGGTGTCTATCTATATCATGACCTTGAAATTATATTGTTATATTTTTATTATAATTAAATTTGAAGGAAATAGATAAGAGGAGGAAAAAACCAACAAGATAAGGAATATGTGAATAAAAAGATGTAAAAGGAAGGAGCCTAATGTGCAGAAAAGAGAGGGCGATGCAACAAAAATGAGATAAGTCGATAAAGTATTTGGCATGGAGGGCATATTCTTCAAAAGAAGAAGGCGAAATAAGAGAGGGGGTTGTTACAACAAGATTTGCCTCACCTTATGCAAATTTGCTCAGAAGGCCCTTTTCAATTTCCCTATGCAGACTTGAAGTCCCTTTTTGCAAATCCCAGAGCTAAAAACAATATTTTTCGACATATACGCGCCCTACCTATTATACAACATGCGTATACGTAGGTTGCACCACTACAACCCGCGTACATCGGGTTTTGTGCCCAACATTAAAAAATGGTGTCAGGTTTCCATGTCACGTCATGAGATCCATGATCCTTGACCTTCCATATACTGGAAATGTTCTGAGTCGGCCCTTCAGTTCCACTTGAAGGCTATAAATGGGCCAAATCTGAGCTGTGGAAAAGAAGAGAAGAATTCAACTTTGAGAGCAAAGTTACTCTAGAGAAATTATTCACTTGATATTGAGTTTGCATCCCTTTATCCTTTTAAGTCTGAACACATTGTTCAACCCCCAAGATCTTCCCTACATGATTGAGAACCTCATTGTCTCTCTTATATGAGCTTGCCTTTGGTGGAGGATTGAAGTGGTGAAGGCCCAGCTGGAAGAGACTTAGTTTCTCGGTTCAGAACCATGCCGACACAGAAGTTTGTAATTCATTCACTTATGTTGATTACATTTTAATAGAAATACTCTTTTCTCGTCCAATTAATATCTTGCAAATATTTGAATTGTTATTCCATGGG
>WSFP011474112.1:0-17259 GCA_009831015.1 Picea engelmannii
TATGTTCAATATTTCTGAAGCATAGATATTAAAAATTCAAATACAATAGAATAGGCATAAAAGTAAAATTAAATGAAATGGTTCCAAGATCTTTCAACGTATTTGAAGATGAATAGGCATGAAAATGTTGCAGATAAAAACACTAAAAAAATAACTTCGAAGTATGTGTGTATCATATACAATTTTTTTGATAGTACAGGAAAGATTTAACATTTAAAAAAGTGCTATGATGTTGGTCTTTGAATGTCTTGCAACAAAGGTTCCTGGACACAAAAAATTTAGCATTCAAATATTTCTGGAATCTGTTCCATATTTTTGTTTATGTTCCAAACATTCAAACACAATAGAATATTAATAATGTCTTGCAGCAAAGGTATTTTTGAAGCATACACATTAAACATTCAAATACAATAGAATACTAATAATGTCTTGCAACAAAGGTTCCCGGACACAAAAAATTTAGCATTCCCGGATTAGTTTTCTTTGAAATTTATCAAAAATTAATAATGTTTGTTACATATTTCTGGAATCTGTTCCATATTTCTGGAAATTTAAATGCATTTGTCATATAGACTGGGATTGGAGCTCCCGCGGACCATAAAAAGAAATAAGTACAAGAATTAGGAATGTAGAAAGAAGAAGTGCGCGATGGTAGAGAGGAAGACCTGAAAAGAAGAAATTGGAAGTTATGAGTGTTTGGTTAGAGTTTTCTATTTAAAGAGGTATAATAACTGGATTGATAAAGAAAACAAGATGACATCAGTATATACTTACTATGACGCTGATGTGTTTTTGTTGTTGTCGTCGACAGTCACTGGAATCGTGCCAACCAGTTGTTGCCTTTCCTGGATGAGGTTGTCCATTCTCCGTTGGAACCATTATTCAATGTAGCTTCTCATGGGGGCCACATTGATTTCATCCTGGACTTCTATGTCGAAAAGGTCGTTTTCTAATTTCCTTAGATCCATTGAAATACTATGCAAACTCTGTTCAATTTCTTCATTGTGTGCCGAATAGTCCAATACCCATCTCTCGAGCTCATCTACACGGTATTCAACGACGTTGTAAAACTTTTTGAAAGACAACCCCTTTAAAATATCAAGTTGTTCATCGAAGGCTTCTTTGGTCATTGACAAGGATTTGAGAATTAAATTTGGGTCTTGAACCTCGTTGATACTTCTGACTAAGTCTATTTGGATCAGGTTTGTGAATAAGTCTTCCTTTTCTAATATGGCTTGTTTACATGATTCGACAATGAGCTCCAGGTTCTTAACTTTCTTTTGCCAGCATGCTTTTATTTTTTTTGTCCACTTTGGGGAGGGGATATTCTCTTGTCTTCTTTTCAGATCCAAGGTGTTGATGGCATGGTTGGCAAAATGGGTCAGCACCTCTTCACAGAAACGCTGATCATTTTTTAAATTCGCCTATAAATGTTCCTGCAAATCATTTTCCCTCTTTCGGAAGGAAGCTATATTTTGTGATGTTTCCAAGGCTTCAGTAACTAGCTGCAGTCTTTTCTTGATGTTATTCTCTACAAGGGATATAGACGATGCAAGGAGGGTGGTGGATAATTTTATCTTGGCTATAGTGGTAGAAGGCACGTTTTTAGCTAAAGCACTGGCAAACTTTGGGGTGGAAATGAAAGCCTCCTCAAATTCCTTGACGCGGTGTTTCAGTCTGACATTCTCCACTTTAATTCCTCCAATGGAATCATCAAGAGCATCACCGGTTACATGGTGAAATAGGGAGATTTGGGATGGCCGCATTTTCCTAAAGTTAATCTCTGTGCGAGATTTTCCTTTCCTATTTGTTACATCTCTCTTTTCAATGACCATATTTTTAGATTGGTTGTAAAAAACAATGCTCTGGAATACAAAGGATTCATCTTCATAAAAAATGTCGGTCTCAGTTATTTCCATTGCAGACAAACCAACTTTGTGCATGTGCTCAGTTTCAATTTCAAGTTGCAACTGTTCACTTTCAATTTCGGGGTCGTCTGCCTGCCCTACATTGTTTTTTCTCTTCTTCATCAGGGGAATTTTGTGAGAACTATCAATGTTTATGCGAGGAGGGTTATTATCTCCTCCTCCATTTGAAGATTTCTAGGTTGCTTTATTACTGGGGTGGGTCGTTGAAGCGATGCTCTGTGATTTCGTGCTCTTGGGAGTGCTGGCGGGGGAATGGACACTCTTCTCACCAGATATTTTTCCCTGTTGTCTGTACAATTCAATCGCACTTTGCAATGTCTCTACGTCACAATCGCCAGAAGCAGGATTGTTTTTGTCTTTGTCCCTGTCTTCGGTCAGGCTTCTATGGATAAAAGAGCTGCTAAAGCCAACTGCTAGTAAATCTTCTCGAAAAATCCCATTAGGGTCGAACCCTTTTAGCCTTTCAACATATTTTAGGTTCAAGTTTGAAATGGCTTGCGAATTCATCAATCTTGTTACATTTCTGCACACAAAGTCCCCAACTTTCCAGGGCAGAGGAATGAACTGCTTTTTTTTTTCTTCTCATGCAAAAAATGCAACCAGTGGTTGTATTGCCTTGCTATTTCTGCAACAAACATATTGTTTGTAATGTGGCATGGAAGGAAAGTAGGATTTTCCTTGGAGCCAAAGACCATTAGTACACTGTGATTTTCCTTTTGTTCAAGTGTGCCCTTCCTGTTCAAAAATTTGGTTGACTGGCCAAACATTCGCGGAGCATCCTTCCCTAATAATAAATCTTTGAAAACTGAGACAAAGTCATTAAAAACTTCATAAAAACAATGGGAGGCCTTGTGCCTCCATAGGACCTGGTACTAGAATGTTACTGGGTCGAATCCATAGTTTATTTTCTTGGAAAGAGACAGTTTTGGAAACGAACAACATTGCACTATTGCGAAAATCAAGTAGGATGACATATAAAATTGATTTGATTCTTTGAATCATGACAATTGGGAACAAATTTCAATGGAAATTAGCTTCCCCCAATCGAAAATGAATTGTTCCTTGACTGTGAAGTACAAAATATAAATAATTATACAGGAAATGCGTGCCATGGATGTCTGTCCCATCATTCTTTTAAACAACCAAGCAATTTCCCAGAATGGATTTCTAAAGGAACTTACCTGCAACTTTGTGATATCTCCAGGAACTGTTGTCGGGTCTTCGAGGAACTCGGCTAAGATGTCCAACCCGTTATCATGTTTTTCTTGGAACTGCTTGCAGTCTTGTCCTCTGAAGGTCAATGTTGGCTTCGACAATTTTAACATCTTGCGGAAGATCTGAGGTGACAAAGAAACAGGAGAATGGTCGCGCAGTGGAATAATTCTTTGGCTTGGAATATATTTTCGGCGCACCATGAGACTACCTCCTTACAGTCAAAAACCTCAGAGACGCAACCTACACGAGCAATTCCAGAGGTCCAAATCACTTTGTTCTGGGTGGAACGGGATGAATAGTAAAAGTAAGCCCTAGACCACTAGAAGTTATGGTCTTGATGTCCGAAGATATTTACTGTATCTCCAGAAAACTGTTGTCGACCTGCTGCCATAAATTTACAAGAACATTTGTTTTCTCCAGACGATGAATGAAATGAAAAGTTGGAAGGGATATTATAACGCTATGCAAATCTTGGTCCAATGCATGTGAATGGGAGATCTCCTCGAGACTTTCGCTCATTAATGACAATTTCAATGGTTGTTGCATGATGCGCTGTTAACATTAAAGACTAGTAATTGCACACATAGAAGTGAGAACATGGAAGATACGATAATGAGCGATTATGCATTGTAGATTTCTTGAACTGGCCAATGTGATGACCCGTGTTTGAGATGAACAATTGGAAGGGACAATATAACTCTCTGCAGATCTTGGTTTAATGTGTAATAATGGGAGATCTCCTCAAGCATTTCACTCATTA
Organism: Picea engelmannii; assembly: GCA_009831015.1. Taxonomy (NCBI): domain Eukaryota; kingdom Viridiplantae; phylum Streptophyta; class Pinopsida; order Pinales; family Pinaceae; genus Picea; species Picea engelmannii. The sequence goes on from WSFP011474112.1 coordinate 3,904, forward strand.
ATGACAATGTTGACGTTTCCTGCATAGTGAGTTGTTAGCATGAAAGGCTTCTAATTGCATAGTAAGAAAGAAATATGGAGGTTACGGGGACGCAAAAAAGCATTTAAGGAGTGTCTAATTATGGAAAGCGGTCGGGCGGGCTTCAAAATAGGGTTACAAGGTACAAATTTCGAGGTGAGGGTCAAATTGTATGTCTCAGAACTTTTTGAGTGCAATACGCATAACACCGAAGAGGGTGTCATAGGACAATCCAGAGGGCAATTTGTATATCGTGGAAGTCCGGGTAATGTTTGCAGGACACAGAACAATGGAGGTGCAAACGTGAACCCGCAATCGAAAAAATTGGCTTAAGTATGGAATAGAGAAACGACTGGGGGACGCGAAAAGGAAGTTAAGGAGTGTCTAATTATGGAAAGCGGTTGGGAAGGATTCAAAATAGGGTTACAAGGCACAACTTTTTGAGGTGAGGGAACAAGGGTCAAATTGTATGTCTTGAAACTTTTTGAGTGTAATAAGCGTAACACCGAAGAGGGTATGATAGGACAATCCAGAGGGCAATGTGTATATCGTAGAAGTTTAGGTAATGTTTGCAGGACACAGAACAATGGAGGTGCAAACGTGAGCCCACCTATCTGGGAACCCGCAATAAAAAAAAATGGCTTAAGTATGGAATATAGAAATGGTTAGGCGGATTCGTTTTTGCTAATATATTGAAACTTGTAATATATATCGCATAAATATAAAATAAGAGAAGATAAATTAATTTAAATTCGACGAGTCGAGCTTTAATTAAATTTCAATGTCTCGTCTACACTTTTTCTTTTTAATGGCAGTCGGTATGGATGTTGCATGATGAGATATTGGTAGTAAACCTTGGTCAGGCACAGTAAACAATGCCTAAGAATTGGAGATTTTGTGAACCTGCCAACCTGAGGAACCGCAAAAGAGATTCCATGAAATGGGAAAGTATGGAAAGCCATCGGACGAGCCTCAGAATTAGTGTGACAATGCTTCCCCAGGAGATGTGACTTCCCGAAGGTCAAATTGTATGTTTTGGGACTTGAATGCAAAATGTGTACCATGGAAGAGAGGGTGGTCATTAATGACATGTTTAAGGTTCATGCACACCGAAGTTCTAACATTAAAGCTTACCAATTGCATTTCCAAAGAGAAGGAAGGTGGCGGGGACACAGAACAACAAGTAAGGAATTGATAATTATCGAAAGTGGTTGGTGACACTTCGAAATAGGGATACAAGATACATCCAACATAGGTGAGGGATCGAGGTTCAAATTGTATCTCTCAGGCATGATGATGCTTTCCTGTGCACAAACTGTATATCGCGGAACTCTGGGTATTGCTTGCTAGTCATGGAACATTGGAAAGACAATCCTAAGCCTTCCAGTCCAGGGACCCGCAATCAAAAAAATGTCTAAGTATGAAACAGGGATACACAATAAATGTACAATGTCATGGAAATAGAGCCAACTTGGGGCTAAGTATTGAAAGGAATGGCGGATGGTTGGGCTCGTGACGGGGAATTCCAGCGGACAAATTGTATATGGTGGAACTCCGGGCACTGTTTGCAAGTTGCGGAATTTTCCAAACACAAATTTGAGGCCGTCAATACGGGAACCCGCAATCGAAAAAGTGTCCAAATATGGAATAGGGAAACGTTGGCCCAGAGTTGTTTTCGCTAATATATTGAAATTTTAGCTGGCAAGATATTCTTTCCATGTTTCTTGACAAGTTCTATAGGGATGGTTAGTCCTCGAGACTTCGGCTTATTAATGATGATCCTTACGGTTGTTGCATGATTGCGTTTTAGTATTAAACCTTTGGTGTTTCATATTTGGAAAGAAGTACGAGGATGGACGAAACAAGAAACAATGACTAAGAATTGGATATTTTGTGAACCCTTCAACACGAGGATCCAAAACAGGGTGACAAGGTCTCCCCAGAAGATGTGAGGCCCCAACGGTCAAATTGTATTGCTCGGAACATTTGAATGCATAATCTGTAACAAGAAAGAGGGGACGATGTCGGAATCCGGTAGTCAATTTGTATATTGCGTAGGATTGGATGCCAACTGTTTCATACCAGTGTGTTCAGTTGTCACTAGTAAGAGCATAACTAATGTATATTAGGAAGGACATGAAGTTAGTGGGGATGGAAGGTAGCGACAGATACTTTGAAACATTTGTGAACCATGGTAGAGTGAAGCTTGCGAGTTCGAGGAGTCCGCAGTGGAATTGTATATCATGAAAGTTTTGAGTACAAGATGTATATCATGGAACAAGAAGCAACAGAGTTCGAAAGAGCCAACCTGGAAACCGCGACCATAAAACTGGCTAAGTATGGAAAGGAACAACGATTGGTCAGATTCATCATGTGAGGATATAGATGGAGATGAAGATATGTCAGCCCGCCAACACTGGAACCCGCGATCATAGAAAGGCGACTAAGTATATAACCAGAAAGCGATAATACATGGGAAGAAGAAAAGGGAAAAAGGGCTAAGGAGCCCGTGGTGAAATTGTAGATCATGGAAGTTTTGAGTGCAAGATGTATATCACGGAACAAGAAGAAACAAAGTTTGAAAGTGCCAACCCGAAACAGTGACTAAGAATTGGAGATTTCGTGAACCCATCAACACGAGGATCCAAAATAGGGTGACAAGGTCTCCCCAGAAGACGTGAGGCCCCGACGGTCAAATTATATCGCTCGGAACATTTGAATGCATAATCTGTAACATAGAAGAGGGGACGATGTTGGAATCTGGTAATCAATTTGGATATTGCGGAGGGTCGGATGCCAATTGTTTTGTACTAGAGTGTTCAGTTGTCACTAGTAAGAGCATAACTAATGTATATTAGGAAGGACAGAAAGTTAGTGGGGATGGAAGACAATGACAGATACTTTGAAACATTTGTGAATCGTGGTAGAGTGAAGCTTGTGAGTTCGAGGAGTCCGCGGTGGAATTGTAGATCACAAAAGTTTTGAGTGCAAGATGTATATCATGGAACAAGAAGCAACAAAGTTTGAAAGCGCCAACCCAACAATTGCGGCCATAAAATTGGCTAAATATGGAAAGGAAAAGTGGTCGGTTGGATTCGTCATGTGAGGATATAGATGGAGATGAAGATATGTCATCCTGCCAATGCTGGAACCCGTGATCATAGAAATGTGACTAAGTATATAACCAGAAACTGATAATACACAGGAAGAAGAAAAGGGAAAAAGGGCTAAGGAGTCCATGGTGGAACTGTAGATCATGGAAATGTTGAGTGCAATATGTATATCACGGAACAAGAAGCATCAAAGTTCAAAAGCGCCAACCCAAAACAGTGACTAAGAATTGGATATTTTGTGAACCCGTCAACACGAGGATCCAAAATAGGGTGACAAGGTCTCCCCAGAAGACGTGAGGCCCCGATGGTCAAATTGTATTGCTCGGAACATTTGAGTGCATAATCTGTAACACAGAAGAGAGGACGATGTTGAAATCTGGTAGTCAATTTGTATATTGCGGAGGGTCGGATGGCAACTGTTTCGTACCAATGTGTTCAGTTGTTACTAGTAAGAGCATAACTAATGTATATTAGGAATGACAGGAAGTTGGTGGGGATGGAAGGAAACAACATATACTTTGAAACATTTGTGAACCGTGGTAGAGTGTAGCTTGCAAGTTCGAGGAGTCCACGGTGGAATTGTAGATCACAAAATTTTTGAGTGCAAGATGTATATCATGGAACAAGAAGCAACAGAGTTAGAAAGCACCAACCCGGAAACTGCGGCCATAAAATTGTCTAAGTATGGAAAGGAACAATAGTCAGTTAGATTCGTCATGTGAGGATATCGATGGAGATGAAAATATGTCAGCCCACCAATGTTGGAACCCATGATCATAGAAAGGAAACTAAGTATATAACCAGAAAGCGATAATACACGGGAAGAAGAAAAGGGAAAAAGGGATAAGGAGTCTGCAATGGAATTGTAGATGAAGAAAATTTTGAGTGCAAGATGTATATCAAAGAACAATAAGAAACAGAGTTCGAAAGCGCCAACCTGACAACCGTGGGCATAAAATTGGCTAAGTATGGAAAGGAACATCGGTCAATCGGATTCATCATGTGAGGATATAGATGGAGATGAAGATATGTCAGCCTGCCAACATTAGAACCCGCGATCATAGAAAGGAGACTAAGTATATAACTAGAAAGAGATAATACACGGGAAGAAGACCAGGGAAAAAGGGATAAGTATCTCACAGAAGAACATCTACTGTTCGTTTATTAATGTCAATCCTTTCGAACCCCTGGTGAGTTCTAACTAGTAAAAGAATAAATTGCAGATATCATAATTTCTTTGGGTGCAAGATGTATATGACGGAACATGGGACATAAGTATTGGATACTGCAAACCTGGTACTAGGTAATCAGATAATTGGCTAAGTATTGAAAGGGACCGTGGTCGGTTGACCTCATGGTGTGAAGATATAGATAAAGGGTTTCCAATTTGCGAATCCATGAGGTCGTGATCATATAGATGCGACTAAATATAGAACCACAAATGAATAATAGAGGGGGTAAAAGAGGAAAAATTAAGAGTTTTTATACATTCCTACGGACAAATTGTACATTGTGGAACTCCGAGCACTGTTTGCAACTCACGAAAGATTCGAAACACAATTTTGAGGCAGTCAATCTAGGAACCCGCAATCGAAAAAGTGTCCAAGTTTGGAACATAGAAACGTTGGCCGGGATGGGAAGAACAGGAAACAATGATTAGGATTTGGAGATTTCGTGAACCCGCCAATGCGAGGATGCAAAATAGGGTGACAAGGTTTCCCCAGAAGACACGAGGCCCCAATGACCAAATTGTATAGCTCGAAACATTTGAATGCATAATGTGTAACATGGAAGAGGGGATGATGTCGGAGTCCGGTAGTTAATTTGTATATGGTGGAGAACCGAGTGCTAATTCTTTCATACCAGTTTGTTCAGTTGTCACAAGTAAGAGCATAGTTAATCTATATTAGGAAGGACACGAAGATAGTGGGGATGGAAGGCAACGATAGATACTTTGAGAAAATTTAATGTATATGAGGAGCCCGCAATGGAATTGTAGATCACAAAAGTTTTGAGTGCAAGATGTATATCACGGAACAATAAGCAGTTGAGTTCGTAAGCACCAACCCAGCAACCGTGACCATAAAATTGACTAAGTATGGAATGGAACAACGGTCGGTCGGATTCTTCATGTGAGGATATGGATGGAGATGAAGATAGGTCAACCCTCCAACCCTGCAACCCATGTTCATAGAAAGGAGACTAATTTTATAACCAGAAAGCGATAATGGACAGGAAGAAGAAAAGGGGAAAAGGGATAAGTATCTGACAATAGAAAATCCTTTCTTCGTTTATTAATGCCAATGTTTTCAAACCCCTGCTGGGTTCTCACTAGTAAAAGCATAAATTGCAGATCATGGAAGTTCTTTGGCTACAAGATGTATACGATGGAACAAGGGACATAGGTGTTGGATATCACGAACCCGAGACCTGGTGACCAGATAATTGGCTAAGTATTGGCCAAGAGAAAGTTTTGATATATATATTAATAGATTATTTATGTTTCAAATGTAAATCATCTCCCAATTTGCAGGATGTTGTTCGGTTCGCAAATTTCATTGAAACCACGAAAGTTTTGAGTGCAAGATGTATATAATGCAACAAGAAGAAGCAGATTTTGAAAGCGCCAACTCGACAACTGCAACCATAAAATTGGCTAAGTATGGAAAGGAACAACGGTCGGTCGGATTCATCATGTGAGGATATAGATGGAGATGAAGATATGTCAGTCTACCAACCTTGGAACCCGCGGTCATAGAAACAAAAATAAGTATATAACCAGAAAGCGATAATAGACGGGAAGAAGAAAAGGGGAAAAGGGATAAGTATCATACAGAAGAAAATCTATTGTTCCTTTATTAATGCCAATATTTTCGAACCCCTCATCAGTTTTCACTAGTGAAAGAATAAATTTCAAATCATGGAAGTTCTTTGGCTGCAAGATGTGTATGACAGAACAAGGGACATAGGTGTTGGATACCGCAAACCCAGGACCCAACGGCCAGATAATTGGCTAAGTTTTGGCAAGGAGGAAGTTTTTATATTTATTCCAATAATACTCATATTAGTATATATGCACAGATATTATCAAATATAAGAAGTTGCAATATATGCAAGATATTGAACATGAACATGGCGTCAACACTTGAGTTGCCTTATTGTAATAGTCATTAATTCATTCTATTTACGAGACCTAAAGAATGAAAGCAGGATGGGTCCTCCAATTTCTTTCTTTAAGTATAGGGCCGATGCCACATAAGTATGGCCCATGACAAATTATTCTTCCATGTAAAATGTAAGAAACCAACAGAGTAGCCTTTATTTAAATTGAAGTAATGGGCATCAGAAAAAAAAGCTTGTCATCCATGTTTAATGACACACACACAAAAAAGGTACAAAATAAAATGAAAAGCAATACCAGAGATTGGAAAGCACCATAAAAAAATAAAAATGCAAATATTCTATATTCAAATAAGATGGGTTACAAAATACAACTGAGATTATTTTCCACAATGATTGGGATTTTGCCTGTCGCCGACCAATAAAAAATCTATACAATAATGAAGCTTGTTGACAGTATTCTTTACGATAAAATCCTTGATTTGTAAAAAACAACGAGTCGAATATAAATTCCGGGTCTTGGAATTAATTGGTGATGCCAACTAGATCTATCCTAGTTTTTTGAATAGCTTGTCTCTTCTAGATATGGCCTACTTGCATTGGATGGTTATTCAACATTCCATTCTTTGTTAAGTATTAATTTCCCTCTACCGTCGAAATCTTGGGGTTTAAGGTGCCTTCCTTGTAATGATCCTAACCATTGACATCCAAGACAACTTAGAAATGCAATTCATTCCCAATTCAAAGTCAAAGGAGTCATTTTATGTGACGTTAGTTATGGGGGAAAAAAATCTTGTTAGGCAACAAAAGCCGAGACAAAAAAAAAATCAAGTATGTTGTGACTGCTATTCTCCCTATATTCAATCATCTGTTTGGTTGAAAATCCCGCCTAAAGATTTGTATGTTGAAATTCTTTGTTTTATTACAGTAAATTGGAAGGAACGTTCAAGCCAGCTACAAAATGTTCTTCTGTTGAAGTACATGACTTCTTCCGACAGCATAGGTCTGGAAAGTGTATCAAATGCTGGAGATCGCATCAGAATATATCTTTCATCATAGGGGTGGCAGACATGGCAGCCCACATAAAGGTATGGAATGTTCGGAGGTGACGCCAAATATAACTCCATGCCCAAATACACTCAGTAGGAAATTATAAAATTGGATACCAACCAAACGTGAGAAAATGTATGGGCGTTTGAATCAATATTCTAAAACTACAGAACATTTTATGCCAAAGTTGTAACATAATTGACAGAAAATCCGTTTCTGTGTCAAATAGTGTTGAGCAACCTTTGGATGTAGCAAGATACTCGACATACAATCACCTTCAAGCATCCACATAGGCGGTGACCCCAGGCTCCAGATAGCTTTGGCCTCAGACATTGACATTGGCGGTGGCAATGGGAACAATGCTACTAACTGGATTGTGACAATGCAGTGAACAAGCAGGGATGTCATTGTCAAAGTACTTAAACTGCAGGATTGTTAGACCCACAAAGAACATCGAATTTAGTGTTTCCTTCTCACGAAATCTACAAAGTTGGTTTGAGTCCATAAATATTTGTACGTTTGGGTGTCCTGTGCGATAATGACCTTGACATTAGGCACATGGCAGACATCTATTATCTGACATTAGGCACATGGTAGACATCTATTATCTGACATTGCAGTATTAATGCAATTTCCATAGTGGACGACGACTCAATTGCATTGGCACAAACAATAGTAATTTTTTGATTACTTAACATCCTTGAAGGGCGTGAACCCCAAACAACACTTCAAAATTTTTGAACGGGCATCTGTTCAAAAAAATACATTATTCTATATTAAAAATAAATAAAAATTGTAAGGTTGGAACATTTTTATTTTTATTTTTAACAAATATCGCATAAACTGCAACAGAAGAAATGCATTTTCCCCATCCAACGCAAGGGAAACAATAGGAAGATTGACATTAGGTTGAAACAGATCTAGAAACACGCCACTACATTAAGGTCTCTTATAAAGAATGAAATAAGATGATTACATGAAGGTGGTAGTAAAAGGCGATTTTCAAAAACCAAATCATTACCTGAACACGCGAAACCTCTTGCAGAAGGTGGTAGTATAAAGTAATCCTCCAAAAAATGTTGCAAAGTCCATAATCCAGTTATATGCATAGGAATAGTAAAATAAAAAATGTGCAGTAGTGATAGGCAGTTGATTGTATGTGGATTCTATAACTACATCCAGAGGACAGTGAACAAACTTTGACAAAGAACATGGCTTTCTGTCAAGTCTGTTACCACACCCAGAAGTAGCTCAACAAACTTTGAAATATAAACTTTTGTAATTTTAGTATGTTGTTTTATCCACCCATACAGTTTCTCTTACCCGCTTCTGGGTACATTCGTGAATGGAGTAATATTTCGCATCATTTCTGAATATCACAGACCATTTTTCAAGCCACGGTAAGTGTGACACCCCTGACGAAGACAAATTCTTATGTGCTCTGTAGAATTCGATACACTTGCCAAGTATGTGTTGTTGGAAGAAACTATATACTTCAACGAGGGAGTATTTTGCACATGACCTTAAAATCCCTTCCAACTCCCAGCAAGAAAACAAAGAAGATCAACAAACAAATCTCCAGGCAGGCTTTTCAACCAACCAAAGTATTGAATACAGGGAGAACACCAACTAGAAGATACTTGTTTTTTTTTTTCCCCTGTCTGATTTTTTGTTGGATAAGAGAGTTTTTTTTGGCTCAAATCTCATGTCACATAAAACCAGTCTCTCTTCTTTCATTTGGGCCTCAATGGCATCTCTAAGTTGTCTTACATGTCCATCACCAGGAACATTAGAACGAAGGCACCCTAAAGACCAAATCTTTTATGATAGAGAGAAATGGAAATAAGTATTTAAAAGCAATGTTGGAGGAAGACAGTATGATATTCCATAGATTTTGGTTTAATTCATCTTAATGATAGATGCTCTCAATATTTTCGCTAATTAATGCCAATCTTTTCGAATATGTTCTTTGAATAGTGACTAATAGCACGTATTAACATTCCCATATCCGAGCAGATTCTCAAATCTGACAACATCTAACATATGCACAGTATTAAAGAGGGACATGACGTCAAAGCCTATGTGGATGACACGTTCGTTGATGGCAGTGAGGTAGTGAAGTATTTCAATGTTACTATGATGAAGCCTTTAAAAAAATAAAAGAGCCAATATTTTTTTTTTCGCAAATTCAAAATGCAGGGAATTTTTTTTACTAGATCACATAATATTCGCCTATCTATGCATTTTAATGGGAGATGTCCTCGAGCTTTCCTCTTATTAAAGCCAATCTTTTCGAACCTGTCTGGTCGATCGTCACTTTTGAAAGAATAATTAATTTCCATTGGGAAGGGAAGAAGGTAGTGGGGATGGAGGGGAGCGACAAATGCTTTTAAACTTTCCTGAACCCTAGAACGCGTGAACCCGTGAAAATTTGAAAACTCGCCTAAGTATGGAAAGGTAGGTCAGACATACAAACTCATCATAAGAAAAGGTGGGGTTGCAAGTTCGAGGAGTGCGGGTTGATTTGTAGAGCATGAAATTTCTGCGTGCAAGATGTATACACTGAACACGATTTACCATATTTCAACAACACCTATCCACGAAGCCGCGTTCATAAAATTGGATAAGTATGAAACTGAACGATGGTCGGTCAGAATCGTGATGTGAAGATATAGATGGAGATAACGATTTGTCAATTCTCCACACCGGGAACCCGCGAGCACAAAAATGCGAGAAAGTATAGAACTGAAAATGCATAATAGAGCGGAAGAGCAAAAGGTGAAAAATGGGAAAGTTTACAAGAGGAAAAAAAATGGTAGAGAATAACTATATCACTCAAACAACAACACTTACTCTCATAAATATGCCGTAAGAGATGCAATTTACATAGACTGCAAAATTTTGTATGTTATTTTATCTTAATAGTATTTTATGGGGAGCCAACTACAAAACAATGTAACAACAGACCCAACTATAGATGCAACACCCCAACATTGCAAATCTTAGGAAAACAAGAGAAATCAAAAAATAACAACCCAGCTAAGAAGCACCAAAAGGCCCAACTGCAGCCGCATACCCAAACCCTGCAAAGTCGAATCAAACAACAATAAGAAACATCCAGTGAACAAAGAAGAAAGCACCAACCAGTCGACCAGGAATGCCGCAGTTCCAATCCCGGTTGAAGAATCCCAAATGTGCAAACTGCAACAAGACGAATAGGGAAACAAGAACAACAACAACAAGCAAATAAGAAATCAATTTGTGGTTGCAGAATCCCAAACGTGCAAACTGCAACAAGACGAACAATCAAACAAGAACAATAACAATAGGCAAATAAGAAATCAATGGAGATGCAAGAAGCAAGCATGAATTAGTGAACCAACAACGTCGTTGAAGTACAATATTGCCCAAATTGAGTGCAAAGAACATTGCATATAAAAAAAAAAACAGAAGAAAATGTATTGTAACAAGCCTGCTAAGTAAACATTTAACGCTACGAAGCTTGTTAGGTAAACATTTAAGCCTGTAAGAAATGCTCTGTAAACAATTAAGAAAGAATACAGTGTTGCAGGTCTCTGACATACCAAAAGAAAATTATTACAATTTATTATAAAATATAATTAGTAACAATAGTTCGAACAGTAGAGAATGTATTCGAAGGACAAACTTTGGATATGCTAGCATATCAAACATTGGGATAAATTTAGCTAGCAGAAAATGTTAAGACAAACATTCGATCTAATACTAGCATTAATCCACCTTCAAGCAATGCATAAAAAATATATATGATTCAAAAAGACTGTATACGATCAAAATTTTTGGATATGCTAACATATAAAACATTGGGAATAGTGAAGCCGAAAATAAGACCTCGAATCTGTTATCCAATCAGATCATTACATACATGGTACTTTTTATTATATAAAAATCAATGTTTTTAGTTCACTAGCTCCAACAATAGATATTATGCAAATATTTTTGGTCAAAGGACAAACTAATATGAAGTCAACGATTTATTGATCTCTATAGTCCCTTTATGCCTACGGAAGGGACTAATAAGGTGGTTGTGTATTGAGAAACATGCAGAATGAAGGGCAACAACAACAATAATAACAGATATTTGTTAAGGTCCTATGCCAATTTTTTTATTTATAGATATTTACAAGTTAGTGAATTAATGTATAAGATCATTTTTTTATTAAGGCTCACTAGTTAGTTGGTCTGGAAGAAGGATAAATATTCTATGATTTTGATCTTTTTTATTTGTCATCATCAAATTCTGACCATAAAATCTTTGTCAAATCTACAATTTTGAATTGTTGCAATCATTGTTTTTAATACAAAAATGGATTCAACACCCCCGAATACCCCAACTACAACCAGTTTTTTTAATGTTAATGGTTGATATCCCCAATTCCATCAATCCAAAATGATTCTTGCCAGATTTCAGAGAAAAAATGCTAGTTTCCCTTCTCATTATTTTGAGTAGCTAAAAAAGATCCATTTCGTAGAACATTTAGACTATGATGTTGGTGTATGACTAATTAATGTTAAATACTCATCATTATGGAATAAGGGTCGCTAGGTAGTTGATACTCATTAGTGTGGGACCGTTAGTGGTTAGGGTTTGGATAGTGATAACAAAATAATTTTGGCCAGATTTTGGGAAAGAAATGTTGTTTTCCCTTCTCATTATCTTGAACAACCAAACAAGATCCAATTTGTAGATCACTTAGACTATGACATTGGTGTATGGTTAATTAATGTAAAAGAGTCATCATTATGGAATAAGGGAGGCTATATAGTTGGTACTCATTAATATGGAACCACCAGTAGTTAGGGTTTGGGTAGTGAGAAACAATTTATAGGTCATAGTTTAAATGTTCTAGGAATTGGCTCTTTTCAAATCGCTCAAAATAATAGGAAAGGAAACCAACATTTTTGGCCTGAAATCCAATAAGAATCACTATGGATCAATGGAATTGAAAATATTAGATGCTAACATTTCACAATCCAATTGTAGTAGGGATATTCGATGGTGCTAAATCCATTTCTGGATTATTGAAAAACAACAAAAGTTCATCAATCCAAAATTACAATTTCGACTAAGATTGCTTGGTCGGATTGCAATGATGACAAATAGGAAAAGGTAAAATCATAGAATGTTTAGTTGTCTTCCCATTTATCAAGTAGGAAGATATGTCATGTTTTTTCAAGCAATTATTATTTCATCAAAGCCTACTCATTTGGAGGTTTCCCTCTTGAAGAGGTCCATGAACATTGCTCTCTTTCTAGATTACCAATATAAGGGTTAGTATTATGTAGGTTGAATACTCTTGTTCTTCCTCTTTTATTTTTAACTGGTTGATTTCTTATGATAATTGATCTTAATTATATATTTTTTCCATCTACATTTTATACAAGTGGGATCAAATCTATTTCCTATGTTGACATGCATCCAAATTTTAAATAATTTTCTTCATGGGCTAGAGATGTGTTTTGATGTCTTTAAACACAAAGATATGTTGTTCATCAGGTAAAATATTGGCTAGGAAGAATTCACATAGGGCATACAAGTGGGGTCACCTAATTGGATACCCTTGTACACCTCCATTAGTACTTGGTGGGCAGTACTGCATCAGACATCATCTGCTCACAATTCAATCTTCCATGTACCATTGGGTATATCAAAATCCCATGAGGCATTCCTAAAACCATATTTACAAAATTCTTTCAACTATTTTTTCATTGTAGTACACGAAGAATAACACTCAAAGAGATCATTCGCGCATACTTGGGAATCAAGTAGTATGGAGAATGATATGGTTGGTCCTCTTTAGTTAGATAAATGAAAGACAACCGAGTACTATGGCTGGAAACCCAATATATATTAGAGAACTATATACTCACATATTCAATCCTCCACATACCCTTGAGTATATTAGAAGTCTATGTGGCATTTATTAAACCATCACTACAAAACATTTTGAGCATTTTTTTGTTGTACAAACCGAGAATAACACTTGTAGTGATCACTCTCATGTACTTAGGAATC
>WSFP011474115.1:0-17258 GCA_009831015.1 Picea engelmannii
ATGGTCCAAGACATTTATTCTTCCAGGACATATGTCCAGATTAGAAGAATGGTTCTTGTGTCACCCTGTGGAGTGAGTGACTTATCCAGCATCATGTCTGATTACTCACATGGAGTATGGTTTCGAGAGATGATGCAGTTGATGACACTGGTAGTGATGATGGTGCTCATGATTTAGTCATGAGATAGTCTATACAACTATGTTGATGCTACCGGGTGAATGGTATGTTTGTGCTCAATACCATTACCTTCAATACCTCCCTAGCTAGGAGGGAGTGTTGATATTATGGTAGTTGCGGGAGGTATTTACCTCCACGTGTAAACCTGATGAGAATAGAATATTTCGGAAATCAAGAAGAAACCCTAATGAGTTGGTTAATAACCCTATAAGACAAGTCAGCTCAAGAGGATAACTTGTATTAGGTTATTAGCCTCCAAGAGAAGAAATCGGTTAGAAGAAATATTATATACTAAACAATTAGTACCCAGAATGAGAAGTCGGCCCTGGTAGTCTGTCAGATTTAGTATAAATATAGGAGGCCAGTCTTCATTCTGGCCAGCATTCTCAGAACTGCAGAGCTCACTTGTGCACACAACAATTAGCCAGTTTTGTGTGTAGGTTTGGAGGAGAGTTGTCGTTGCAGCTCCTGCGGCTAGCGGCTTCCATTTTGGCTTGGACTATCTCTTGGTTATGGTTTGGACTATTTGATCAACTCTTGTTTGGTGCGCTATCCTTGGAGAAAGGTGTGCTACCCTTTGTTTGGCTATCTAGCCTAGGGTTTTCTTCTAGAGTGATTCTCTGTCGAGGTTAAGGTGCTCGGAGGGTGGCTTCGGCCTATGGTTGGGTGACAATAGTGATATTGTCTATGGTAAAATGAGCACATCCATCAAATTCTAACAAGAACTTCCTTGGACAAGGAAATTACATAGTTGATATCTTGAGAAGATTCGATATGATGGATTGCAAGTCCATGGCTACACCTATGATGACAAATCTAAAGAAGTTGAGTGATTCCTCTTCAGATTTAGATTTGGTGGATCCCACTATGTACAGGCAGTTGATTGGATCCTTGATGTACCTGGTTAACACCAGGACATATGTTTTCTTTGTAGTGAAAACCTTGAGTCAGTTCATGGTTGAACCGAGGCACTTCCATTGGGTTGCAAAAAAGCATGTCTTGAGGTACCTATGTTGTATAATTAGAAATGGTCTGAGATTTTACTCAGGTGGTGAAGTGAGGCTGCAGGGATACATTGATTCTAAATGGGCAGGGAGTGTAGTGGACATAAACAACACCTCGGGGTGTTGCTTCAACTTAGGATCAGCTATGATATCTTGGTATAGAAAGAAGCAGACTTTTGTAGCACTCAGTACAACAGAAGCAGAGTATATCATAGCCAGTGTTGCAAGTCTCGAAGCAGTATGGCTTCATAAACTTCTTGTAGTACTATTTGATCAAGAGCTAGAGACAACCTTAATACACTATGATAATCAAATTTCTGTCAAGATTTCAGAAAATCTAGTATTTCATGACAAGTCGAAGCACATTGAGATCAAATATCACTTCATCTAAGACATGGTACAAAAGGGAGCAATAAATCTCATGTACATATCCACAGAGGAGCAAATTGTGGACATTCTCACCAAGCCTTTGTCTAACACAAAGTTTGTATACTTCAGAGACAAGCTTGGCATGATGCATAATGTCTCCCTCGTTGAGAGGGAGTGTTGATGGTTCTCTAGTTAGCAACATCAGAAAGACAGTATCCTAGATTGGTCATGTTGATTTGACCAAGGGAAATGACTCATTCACTCACATATATTTTCTAGTGGTGAATGTCCCAAGCGTGGTCTTTATCCTAACGAGGAGTGGATAGACTTTAGGTGCTCTCACATTACCTACTCTAGGATGGAATGATCTATATTAATTAGTCATGCATGTGAGGAAATAATCATCAACATAAATATAATATATAAATAATATATTTATAATATAACGTATAAATATATAAATAATCAATAATTAACAATTAATAATAAATCAATTAATGAAAAGGATATAACGGAAAAGACATGTCCATTAATGAAAGGGCACTCCACCCAAGTATATATATCTAGGCCCTTAATTGTAATAAACCATTTCATATAATATATACTTACAATAACCTCTCATCAAGTTCGCTAAGTCTTGTTGAGATTTTCAGTGTGTAATTATTTTATGATAAAAGTAGCATTTACATCATAAGACAATAATTATCAGATCTGAAAATTAGAAAAATTCAACATTTCAGTCAAGGGAAGTGCACTTTCTCCCCCCCATTGACCAGATTCTAATCACAATATCTATTCCATTTAATATTTTTGATCCATTCTCATCTTGAACCTTCTACAATGCAACATAATGAAAATGAGTATTTGTGTTCTCTCTCATCCATCTCTATGTACAATATTACTACTACATCGTGGTCCGATACAAATGAGTCTACGGGTAGGAACAAGTATATGTTTTCATAACTCATAGAGATAAAGGAAAATACTCCAAGACTCTTCTCCTTCTATAACAAGAAGTTATAATTTTAACCATTGTGATCCAAAAGTGAAAACCTTCTTTCTTTTTACCCTTTGTTTTCTCTTTTCACATCCTAATTTCAATCTATTTCTCACCAGTGTAATCATCAAAGCACAATGTTCGGTACATTCATATGAGAATGTTTAGTACATCGTGATAGAATCATGTATTTGATTTGTGTATAAATTTTGTCTAAACAAAGAGAGAAAACAAGTTATTTGTAATTCGGATCGGAATGGACTTCAATATCTATATCTCTTTCTATTCAAGGAGAAGAGATCATAAAAATTGATCAGATGAAACATTGAATCAATAACCGAATAGGGATTTTTCTCAATAAGATCAATTAATTTTGGATAGGAAAGGTTCACTTTCCAAATTTCCATCAAATATTAATATCGGAGTAGTTGATATATTCATAATTCAATGTGTCGGGTTCACTTACTTCTCCTTCATTTTTTCCACTTTTTTTTAAGACTGGTAATTTGAAATTACTAGATATCCATAATACCTTTGATATGTCCAAAATTGATAAAGATGGAGTTGAATATTATTGATCCTATAGTAGCAGGATGAAAAAGACTATTATTGAGAAAAATATAGTGGTCCTCACCCTATATTAGGTGTGAGACTCTGTCACAACAAATGTTTTGCATGAAACCTATCATGACAGATAGTTTTCGTCCCTCAAAAAATATTTTCATAAAGTTGAGAAGATTTTGATCATACGGTAATAAATCGACACCTGGACCTTGTTTCTTTGTAGTAAACATGAGCCATTTACAAGACTTGAACTGATGACTTGTGCCTTACAATGCACCCCCAAAATATCTTTTATACTATGACCAGTACCAAAGTTATTTCTATACATATGACTAGCAATTGAAAAAACAAATGCAATAGCTAAATGATGATGGGCCATATCAGTCATACATAAAATTTGAGTTTGTGGATGGAATCCTCTGAGAAGAGTTAGAATAGTAGTTCCCACCCCTTGGGAGGTACTGAATACGTGACCACTGAAATCACAATTTTGAGAATAAATATTCCACTGACCTGTGAAAAGTAGTCCTAAACCTTGGGGATGCAGTAATACATTCAAAAACTTATCCCATCCGATGTTCTCTCCCCTTGATTCAGGAATAGCGACATGAAATAAATGCCCTGTCCAAGATAGAGAACTAACTCCGGAGAGTCCTGAAAAATGATGATTAATACAGGATTCAAAATTTTCAAACCATGAAACACTTGGTCTCCATTTAGGTTGTGGATATAACCTACCCGCTACTAAATAAATAGCAGAAATAAATAGCAAGAAAGGAGTTCCAACATAAATATATTCATTAGTGCATAAGTTAATTGTATACCACCACTAATAAACACCAGAATAAGCAATATTGACCAGATGGGGAGCACCTTGTCAGTTAAAGGCTTCTATAGCTGGTTGACCAAAATGAGAATCCCAAATTGCATGAGAAATAGGTCTCACATGTAAGGGATCGCGTACCCATGCTTCAAAATTTCTTGCCAATCCACATGGAACAAATTACCAGAGGTCCACAGAAAGATTATTTCCAACTGACCAAAGTGGGAAACATAAATTTTATGATAAAGGCATTCTTTGGTAATATCATCATAGCTCTCGAAGTCATGTGTGATCGCAACATTTCACCAAATATGATGAGTAGTTGGGTCTTGGGCCAAGCCTTGGCTAAACTTTGGAAATGTTGATGCCATAATGCTTTTCAAATCCTCCCAGTCATTATCCTACTACAATAATTCTTTCCAGGAAGAACGCCCATGTTGTGAAGATTCCACCCAGAAGGTAATCAATTATGCCTACAACACATCCATGTAAAATGCTCAAGGATCTGGGTTGGATAGCAGGAGAAAACGTCAATTTCTTATGATCCCAAATGATAGATTCAATGATTTATTTCCCGTACCCAAGACCGTTGAATAAGAACATTAAGCTAAAGGCATAAATAAAATGAGCACCTAAAAATAAAAGACCATATGTAGATAATGAAGAACCATAAGATTGGATCACGTGAGAGGATTTTTCCCATATAAAGTCACAAATCCACCCATTAATCGTAATTGAATGATGTGGAAATTTTTCTCTCGTAATATGAGTTACCAGTTCCTGATCACTTATACTACCCCAAATATCAAACTGCATTTTCCAGCTGAAATAGAATATTACTATCGAAATTGCATTGTACATCCAAAACAAACTAAATAAAACATGATCCCAAGAAGATACTTGACATTTTCCTCCTCTCCCAAGTCCATCACAAGGAAAGAGAAAACCAAGATTCACTTTATCGAGTATTAAACGGGAGCTACGGGAAAATAGAACACCTTTAAGTAGGATTAAAATAGTCACATGGATTGTAAAAGGATGAATGTGATGTACCAAAAAATTTGTGATTCATAATGGAATTTGTAAAAAATCCACTTTGGAACCTATTGTCACTAAATCACCACCTCCCCGGGTTAAACTGGTACTCGTTGTTGCATTGAGATCCGTTGAACCAGGTGATGAAGCATGAGTGTTTTTTATTCATTGAACAAAGATAGGTTGTAATTGTATAAAAGTATCTGAGAACATATATTGAGGACATCCTAGAGTGCTCATCGTATCATTATGAATATACAAACCAAAACTCTGTAAGCTTAAGAATATACATACCCAGTTGAAGTGTGATACAATTGCATCAAGGTGTCTAAGAACATGATCTAATAAATTGTTGTATTTAGTAGTTGGATCATAGTCTCTTACCATAAAAATCATTTCATGTGAAACAATGCCAACTATGATAAATCCACATGTTAGCTCCTAGAATTTACTCTTGAATGCAATAGAGCAAAGCCTATGCACCTCAAAATATAATAGTTCGTGTTTTGGTGGATTAGGTAACTGGGATTGGGATATTAAAATCAAGGGAAACTTCTCAAACTCGTATATTACATCTCATGGATTGAAGGCAAATGAAATCAATATTCAAACACTTTGGATCAAATAAGTGAAAGAGGGAAGAAATGAGAGGTACAGATGTAAATATATCAATCTCACAAGTTGTTCAATTAATACATACACAAGGTTGAATATTCTATAACCAGAAAAGATTTTCAATTATGAACTGAAATACTTGAATGAAACTTATGAAATATAGGCAATCACGGTAAGGCTTTACTGTTCAAGAATCTATAATTCATAGACCATTAATGTATGCTACATCAACAATCATCTCGTACAAATAAGAAAGAAAAACGGTGTGAACAAAAGAGAGACAATTTGATATTGAACTCACATGATTTATTCAATATTGAAACATATGCATTAAGTTTGCATGTCTGCATAAAATATATCATTACAACCAATTTCCTAAACCTAAAACTCAACCCCCTCTTCAGTTTACATTTTGTCCTTTATAGATACAAAATTAATTCAAAAATAGATCTAAGATCCAAAATTGATGGATCAGAACCTAATCTTAGGAACAAAATAGTATCTATAGATATCATAATCATATTTCTTGGTGTAGAGCATGAAATCTGATTTTCAGTTCTAGATCCACTTTCTAATCATTTCCTTCGAATATATCATATCTTAGATCTCGATCTCATCTTTGGTACATATCATGCTTTAGAAGGTAGATAAACATATAACTGAGGGTTGTCAATAGAATCAACAACTTTCTAGATACACTATATATTCAGAATTCACAAAATAATGAAAAATTGTCATTCTCAGAAGTTCTTGTAGAGCTTTTGAATTTTCCTATAGAAGTCGCTACCAGAAGTTCCGTCTTCAAAATTTTGAACCATCTGCAAAACACACATCCTTTTCCAAAATTATTTTGTTCTATTGATGAAATCCATTGATGGAACTTGGTACTTACCATTTGAAGTCTTTGTACTACTCCTTATAGAACATGTTGAACAACTTCTACGAGTAATTTGAGATTGTCCCTGACTTGGTTCAGACTTGGTTCCCGAGTTTCTCTTGTAGCCACTTTCTTTTCAATTTATTTTCATGTCTAAACAACTTACCATTATTTTGGTATATCTTTTGAGCCCAATCACACAACTTATTATGTTTGATAGTGATTTTTTCCTTCTTTTTCATGACCCTTTTACTCTGCTTTTTCAACATAGCATTCTCATGTCTGGGGTGCTTGATCAAGCTCTTGAAAATTTTCAACTTTTTCTTAATATTGTCTATCTTCTTGTCCCCTTTTTTTCTTGGTTGTGTTGTTGTGACTGGTTCCTATACTCGCACCTCCTCCTTTTTATGCTCATCATTTTTTGGCTCAGAATCTTCACTATCTAAATATGGTAAGTTTAAGATATTTTTACCTTAACTTGGTTGAGATGAAACCACATATTCTTTTGTAGTTATTTTAGGTGTATCATGTACATTTTCTTCAATTGGCATGGAACTTTGAAGTTCCAAATCGCCTAACTCCAAGGATTGATTGAGTTCTTTAGATTGAGGAGTTCTCTTCTCTGTCTTCTTTGATCTCTTATTCTTCTTCTTCTTTAGCTTGTTTGGAACAGGCTTAGGGAGCTTTGTCTCTCTTTGTCTTTCCTCATTCTCTGGCAAGGATCCCTCCTCATCATCCTCTATAGTGAGGAATGTGTTCTTTAAAGAAGGGTCTACAATCGATTTTTCATTTAATCTTAGGTTATTGGTCAAACGAGTGTGTGGTCTTCTAAACACATGCTCCTCATGTGCTTTATGTTTAGCTTTCTGAGAGGATTTCCTAGATCCTTTTTTAAATGTTGTGATATTGGAATATTTCTCAAGTGATTGCCTCTGTATTTATTGAATCAACAATAATTATCCTTCTCTTTTTACTGCCTTGCTAACCTCAGGACATGAACTTCTTTGTTTTAAAACAGAGATGAACTTCTCTGCTCTAAAACCGATTCTACCACATATTTTTGAAGGAATAATTCATAATTGTGATAATTATATGATGAAATTATTATTAATATAAGTAGACTTATTCTAACGTATAATCAAAGATGAGGACAATGAGTGAAGTTAGAGATGGAGATATTGTGGAGATTGTTATGCTATATTGGACATCTGGTTATGAGAACCTCAATACTATATTATGAGGCCTCACTAATGTATTGTATGTAAGAGAGATGTATCATTATTTTGTACATTAATGATTATGTGAGATTTGTGTATATATTTTTGTTAATATGATGATTTCTGTATGTTATTATTTGTTGCTTTGCTGCTCATCATTCCTACATTTGGTATCAGAGCGAGTTGAAGAAGAGTGTGGAGTTTGCAGCAGTTGTGTTCCAGCATGGAGTAAAACCATGTGATCCATGTGATCTATGAGTGAGCAAGGTTGAGTGAGACAACAACTCCACTCTTCTGGCAGATTCCATTCCTGTTGCAGAGTTTCAGGGTCGACCTTTGGCAGACCACCCTGGTGTAAAGAATGGACGACCGTCAAGCGCTCTAACGGCTCCTCGTGAGCCTCTTGATGCTTTCACTGTTGTAGAAGCTGTAAGTGTAATTTCTTGCTGGTATGAGGACAGGACAGAGTGGAGAGAGAATGTAGGTTGGATTTACGGTTCTGTAACTGTAGATGTTGTCACTGGATATCGTATGCATATTAAGGAATGGATGTCTATTTACTGTGTAACCAAGAGGGATGCTTTCAGGGGCACGACTTCCATTAATCTGACAGACAGATTGCATCAGGTTCTTCGATGGGCAACGGGTTCTGTGGAAATATTTTTCTCACGTAATAATGAAGCCACGAAAATCAAAATCGATATGGTAGAATATTTGGTTCGCTAGGTGCATCGCAGAGGTTCATGTTGGTCTTTTTATGGTTATTGTCTTTACTGGCAGATGAGAGTGCAGATGAGAGGAGACTCGCTGCAACCAGTGGAGCCACCATTTGATCTGTGTGCTGGAGTAGCCACGCTGAAGAAAACACTGTGAAAATTGTGTTGAACACGACGTTGTTGTTAAAACCACACCTGTGTGCAGTGTTAAACCTGGAGCGTGTGCATCGAGCAGTGAGTGCGGCGAGCGTGGCGCAATCCGTGGAGCTGCTGCTACCAGGAAACATCCAGAACCGCCATTCGAGAGAGAGAGTACTCCGATCATGTGTATTAACACTGAGATGAGATACGAGCTTTGCATCCGCCACCGCATTGGTTAATGGAATCAATGTCTCTGCCCAACGCCTTCGTAAGCTTGTTGCATTACTCGTCAATGGACTTATGCGGATCTGTGAAGTGAGAGAGCAGTAGAGGCTCCACGTGAAGGGAAGCTTGCGCGTGAAAGGATACCCGTGGAAAGTCGTTTGTCTGGAGTGTTATTGTTTTTTTTTTGCAGGTTTGAGCTACATTCATGTTGCAGAGTAAAGCCAAAGATTGAAGTAAAGAGAAACAGCTAGTAATTAATTTGGAGAAGTCATCGATTGATCTATGAGCTGGAGCAACTACGTTGGAGTATGATTGACCATGGCTCACTGGAAGAATTAACATCATTCCATTCATGAATTGTTAAGTATTGTATGAGCACAAATTATCATCGGTCGTATCTTTAAAAGAAATCTGTGCAGATTGAAGCAATGAGTGCGCAACCTTTGTTGTGGGTATGGGACAGAGGCGAAGGTCCATCTGCCCTAAAGAGAAAAGGTTTGAATCCAGTGAATATGCATAATTGAATTCTGTGTGTGCTCTTGGAGAGCACAAGAAGTTTGAGGAACATGGAAGGGACTATGATCGAGATTTGAGGACAGTGTTCATGTACGGGAAGGAGTTTATTGCTGAATTCGACGTTGTTGAATCCATATCGTGGACCCATAACCCACAGGTCCAAGAAAACATCGTAAAATGTGGACCATATTCTCTCAGCCTTTTTTGTCATGTTAAATTAAGGAAATAGTTGTGTTGTTCGTCAAGTGATTCATGGTGATATTGTGGTTATAACTTATGTTGATCAAGCAAAGAAAACCCTGAGCCATGCAAGGTAGGCACTTAATTAGGCGGCATGCAAATGATAGCATAAATTTATTTTGGTGAGAAAATTTTAAAGGTAAAAACTTTGATGGTTCTTATATATGGTATGGTATATGCATGGAGGTAAAAAAAAATTATTGAAAGTTCTTTTGGTGAGTGGAATTGTATTGGTATGTAAAGCTATTAGTGAGGGTATCTTAATTCAAAGTAAAGGGTCATATATACAATGTTTTGATCATGATCATTGTTAGAATGTAATAGGGATGATGTTAATTTGTAGAGAGTGTCCAAGTTAAAGTTAAGTTGAGAGTATTTTTATGTAAAAGTTTAAGGTTGAATTTAAGTTAAATTAAAGGGTGAGAGATTAGTCATTGAATTATTCATGTAAGGAGTTGAAATGAAGTCAAGTTAGTGTTGAGAGTATTTTTATGTAAAAGTTTAAGATTGAATTTAAGTTAAATTAAAGGGTGAGAGATTAGTCATTGAATTATTCATGTAAGGAGTTGAAATGAAGTCAAGTTAGTGTTTGAGTTCAAGTCACAATTTGTAATTGTATGGGTTTTTTGTATTGAAATTGTGTTTGAGCATAAAGTTTGAAGTACTAAAATTTTGGGTGCATGTTCCCCGACATCCTCATAATCATTGTATTTGAAGAGATGGATGCATGATCGGTTGTAACCGACACCTTGGTTATTGTGTTTATTCTTCAACAAGTGAGCGTGATTCCACAATTCATAATGGGCAAAAGAGGAAAAAGACTTCAAACAACTAATCAAAAAATTGAATTATTACAACAAGACCTTGAAGATGCTTTGCAATAAATAAATAGATTACAAAAACAAAATCAATCAATAATTGGAAAAGTTGCAGAATTCAAGACACGAGACAATGAACTCTATCATGAATTTCTTTGCTCTGCTATAAAACACATTGATACACTAGAAGAAAAGTTGACATCATTAGATAAATTTATGGATAATATTTTTAAATTTTAAGATCAAAAGGACAAATTGATAGAATCACTACAACAAGAACTATTGTCAAAGGAGAATGTATTGTCAACACTCACAAATGAAGTCAAACAATTGCAACAAGAAAAATTAAAGTGTGATGCAATGTGTGATACTAGTGACTTGATTAAGAAGATTGATAGTTCAGATGACTCTTGTTCTCTGGTTGATGATAATAATGTTGATGCGCATATATCTCTCTCTTGTTCGGAGGCTCCAAATGATGTTCCAAATGATGATGCTCAAATGATGATGATCCTGATGATAGTGATGATGTTGAAATAGGTTTCTTTGAAAAACATACTAAAGGAATAGGTTCAAAACTTTTGAATAAAATGGGTTATGATGGCAAAGGTTTAGGAAAGAATTATCAAGGTATCCAAAATCTCATTCAAGTATATGTAAGACCAAGAAATGAAGGCCTTGGTTATGAAGGAAACATAAGCAATGGTGACATCAAATTTGTAAAATCTAAATCATCGACAACGGATGAATCATCTACAAGTAGCAGTAGAAGCAATGAACTTGGTGCAACATCCATAACATCCAACCAAATAAAAAAGAATGAGCAAAAGAAAGATTGTTGCAGTCAGTGTGGAAGAGCAAGACATGCCAAAGAAAAATGTTGGAATTTATATCCATGCAATATTTGTGGTCTTAAAAGTCATGATAATCAAAAGTCTTGGAACAAAGAAATTTCAAAGCCTCATATACAAGTACAATGTGGATGAATAGATGTCCCTGAATGGAAAAATGTTATGTTCATATTGAAAGGATTTTATAGGTTGAAGTGTTCAAATGTACGGAAATATCTCTCATATAAAGTTCATGAGTTAGTTGGTCCCCCAAAGATCAGTTGTCATTAAAGTCTGTTGTACATGTTTAAAAAAAAAGTTGTCAGTTTATTGAGTCGTTGATTTGAGTCATTTTATTGGTTCGTGGTACCCAAAAAACACTTTGTAATGTTAGATGTAAGTTTGTGGTCATCTGAAACCACTTGATGTAATGAATGGTTTGTGACAATGCGAAACCAGTTTGAGTTTGTAATGGTTACGAGTAACCCAAGAAAAGACAGGATATGATGTATTGGTTGAGGGTAAGTCATAGAAAACCCAAGGGAAGGTCAAGGGTAAGCTAGAAATCCTTGATATGAAGATGATGCAGTTCAGATGATTGACTCAGATATAGCTCAGGAAGACAACGTCAAATGAAGAAACAAATGCAGATGAAGAAGAATGAAGATGATGCAAAGATGATGCATAAGACTAAAGGTGATGCAGAATACAAAAGACACAAATAAAGACAACTCAGATATCCGGTTTGAATCACAAGTATTCATAAAAGGGGAATATGAAGGAATAATTCATAATTGTGATAATTATATGATGAAATTATTATTAATATAAATAGACTTATTATAGAAGTCTACGTATGATCAAAGATGAGGACAATGAGTGAAGTTAGGAATGGAGATATTTATGAAGATATTCTTGGATATATTGTGGAGATAGTTGTGGAGATTGTTATGCTATATTGGACATCTCGTTATGAGAACCTCAATGTTATATTATGAGGCCTCGCGAATATATTGTATGTAAGAGAGATGTATCATTATTTTGTACAGTAATGATTATGTTAAATTTGTATATATATTTGAGTTAATATGATGATTTTTGTATGTTATTATTTGTTTCTTTGTTGCTCATAATTCCTACAATTTTGATGTGCTCTTTTCTTCAAAGGAAATCTTTCTTGTAGCATTCATAGTCATCCTTGTAAACACTTTTATCTCTTGTTTTGTAGAGGAAGACCCAATAACCATACCTCTAGGGTTTTTGAGAATTTTAATCATTTCAATGGGGGTATATGCTTATATTTCCTGAGGCTCATGAATTTATACTTTAAAACCAACCAAGAAATGTTGCCAAGTTATTTATGTTTTTTTCAACTCCTCCACGATTAATAATTTGATTAAACCTTGGTGGAGAACACTATGTTTGGTGTTTTTAGGATGAGATTGAACTCTATCTAACATTTTTATTAAGCTCTTTAGCAATAAAAAAAGGAATACTCGTTCGCCTTTCTCTTGTTAAATGCAATAAAAATCTCATATGGTACATCAAGGTAATGGTGTATCTACCTTCACAGGTGATGTACCTCTAAACCACCTTCAACAGTTCTCCCCATTCTTCCTTGAGCCAACTCCTTGAAATACCTTTACTCCAGTCAGGGTTTTGATGCTCTGGCTTTAAGAACTGGTTAATTTTTTGTTGCTAATGTTTTTGTTTTTAAACCACTTTCTTCATCTATGGGTAAAATGCTAGAATCTTCAATAGATGTTTTTTAAACGTGTAGAGTCAAATCTCCCAATTTCACCTTGTGGCCATCGAACCTTTATGCAAATGCTCTGGACACCTCTTGATCGCATCCTCTAAACTTCTCACATAGAAAAAACCAACCGACCTGTTTAAATTTGACAGCAAACTCAGAGTAAGCTTTCAATAGCTCAACACCCTCTAGTTCAACACGTACAACGTTTCCTCCTTTACCCATTTCCTACAAGATAAAAATTCTGTCATGCTATACTGAAAATTAGAATGAACAAGGTTACAATTTAGGTGAGAAGAAAACATCCAGGATTCATTATTTTTAAATAACACAACCAACATGTATCAAGGTCATGTTGGGAATGCACAATAATTTTAGTGACTAGGCGACATGCTAACAAACTTGGGAAATGACATGACAAACGGTTAATTATTATTTGATGGGGCACATAACTATCAGATTTGGGAAGTACAACCATATGATAACCTTTTAAACAAATCATCAACTAAGGTTTGCATGGCTTACTTGGCATTCATACGACAAAATGAATATAACCTTTAATTACCCTTTTAGCCATAATGTAGAACTTTTGGTAGCAATAATTCAATACCAGATGCGCAAAACTTCAACAAAGGTAATGACACTTAAACCTACAACTCTGTTCCTGGGAAGCCAAGATTTTCATAGAAAAAACTGGCTTTTTTTACATGACTGTGACTCATGGAAGACACTTTTTAAGACTCATTACAAACTTAATAATATACTAGACTAGACCAAAACAATTGACTCAGAAAGACCATATTAACCAAATAAAAATTTGGAGAAGGTGAGAAAAATTTTATCACTGCAAATTAGGTGTTAACACCACATATGATGTGTGAACAAAGAGAATTAGGTACCATACTCAATAGCTAGAAATGGATACGGGGGCATCGAATACATGTGGTGAGTTTTGACAATAACTAAAGATCCTAATATAGCTAGGTTATTAACTAATTGAGCATGCCATGAGATAGTTAATATTTCATAAAGACCTTTATGGCCCTCCCTTGTAAATGAACCTTTATGAGATTATAAAATGTCCTTGAGGTTATGGCCAATGATTGAATTGGTACTATACATATGACCAGCTATCAAGAAAAGAACTTCAATAGCTAAATGATGATGCACAATATCGGTCAACAACAGACCTCCCATTATTGGATTTAATCCTCCATGAAAATTCAAAAATTTTGAATATTCTGACCAATTCAAGGTGAAAAATGAGGTCAATACCTTTGCAAAACTGGGATAAAGTTGAGCCAAAATAAAGTTATTCAAAATAAATTCATGAGGAAGTGGTATCTATTTAGGATCCACTCCATCGTATAGAAGTTGGTTAATGGGTATATAAATGTGTCTTGTCCTACCCAAGATAGAGACCCAAGTCCTAGTAATGTTGATAAATGATGGTTCAACATGGATTCTACATCCTGGAACCAAGCCAATTTTGGGGCATCTTTGCGATAATGAAACCAACCAGCAAAAAACATTAACGATGAAAATATCAATGCACCAATTGTAGTGCAGTAAAGTTGTAATCCAATGGTTATTCCAGATGCTTTCCAAATCTAGAAGAACCCAAAGGTTATTTGTATCCCTAGAAAACCTCCACCTACATCCCCATTCAATATTTATTCATCTACTACTGGCCAAACGGCTTGGGCACTAGGTTTTATGTGAGTTGGAGAACCCAACCATTCTTCATAATTGGAGAAATGAGCGTCGTGAAAGTACATCCCACTTAGCCAAATAAATATGATGGATAGTTGACCAAAATGAGCACTAAATACTTTGTGAGAAACCTCTTCCAAATCATCAGTATGACTATCAAAATTGTGAGAATCAACATGTAAGTTCTAGATCCAAGTGGTAGTATCGGGGCTTTTAGCTATTGTCTTTGAGAAATTCCTTGTTTTGGCCCATTTTTCAAAAGAGGTTTTTATAGGATCCCTCTCTACTATGATCTTGACTTCTGCTTCTGGTGAACGAATGATCATTGAGTTCTCCTCTTTCCAGATGGAACATAAATAAGAAGAAACCTGCCAATAGGAATTAGTGAACTTCCAAGAGAGATATGAGAGATATCTCAACTTGTTTCTCCCCTTATTTTCTAGTTTAATACCGGAGAAACTATGATATGAGAGACGATTTGAAGTAGGTGTTTAATTTTATTATGACATATCTTTGAGGTGCTTAATGGACCATGGACTATTATTATTCAATAAATTATTTCTAGTGTAATTTCAAAAGAATTTTCATGTATGTCCCATATAAAACAGAGACCATCGATCCATTATAAATCGTTATTCATGGATCATTAATGAAATACATCTCCAAATGGATTTTACCCCTATTAAGAAGAACCATTAACAATCCAGAATTAGAAAAGGTATTCTTTGTTATATATCCATTAATGAAAGACATCTCCAAATGGATTTTACCCCTATTAATAAGATCCATTAACAATCTAGAATCAGAAAAGGTATTGTTTGATATATTGTCAATATATTCCTATAAGATTTTGATGGAATAGAATCTAAATTTGGGGAATATTTTGGAATAATTCCATTGATTTCAAGAAAATAAGATATGAAATAATGAAAACGACTTCTCGATAATAGAAATTATCATTTTCCAAACCATCTTGTAACCTTTAACCAATTTTGTCCTTTGATGTAATTTCCCAGAGCAAGTGTTATAGCATGTTCCCAATACTTAGCCACTTGATCAAACTAAACCTTTGTAGTTTTAGGATTTCCATGTCGAATGGCATGTTCTCCTCGATCGAGATAGGTCAACTTGGAAAAAATGTCTTCCCTTATAACTGTACTTGAGATTTTCCTACCTCATACGGCTCAATCAACTATTCTTTGGTCCTCTACCCAAATTTCCAAAATATTCTTGAATTGGAGATGATTAATTGGAAGCTTAGATTAACCAAAGGACAAGAAAAATTCAATGACATGAGTTTCTGATTTCACTTCCAATCAATTCAATGATTAGGTTCTATATTTTCTCCTACCCTAAAAAAGATGAAGTGTAGGAAGATATATATTTCACATTGATCGTCCAAATCAAAGTCTTTTTATAAGGTAACTATCTCAGTTCCGTATATAATTTTTGAAGAGTACTTTCTATCTAGAGTACTTCACATCTTTAGGATATGATGCTACATTGTTGCTCAATAGCTTAGTATATCGACTCTACTACATAAGTTGATTCATGATTCTTTTCAATGAGCAGATTTGATCGTATCAGTCCTTATTTCAATAATTGATCTTTATTATGCTTCCATCATCAATTGAATTTTGTATCCATGGAATGCTTAGGCTCTATCTATTCATATTCGGGCTCCTATGAGAGATGTTTTTTTTTCTACAACTGATAAAAATTGTTACTTGGGAAATTGCATATGTAGAAATCATTTTCTTGTGTCCTTACCCATAGTAGTTATTAACTAAGTTATTCTATGGTGCAAATAGTCGCACGTAATGACAAATCAAGGCCATATTATTAAGAGCTTGTGGTAAGGATGGGTTCTATTCTAATTCATGGAATTAATATTACAAATCCTTTGTATGTTCCCCATTACTTGTATGCAAAAGACATGTCTTATATAGTATATAACTTCGATCATAAGGGTCAGTTTCCAGACGCATAGCTTCATAATAATTTTGTAAAGCTTCTTCATATTCCCCTTTTGATTGAGTTGACATCTATTACGGTCATTCGTTCCATTGAAATGATCTCAAATTCAAAATCGTACATGACATTCCCATTTCATACGAATCATTTCTTTATAGTAGGTAATATGGGGAGTAATCCATGGAATTAAAAAAAAAAGTATGACCCAATATTATGAATTAACAGGGGCTAGTGTATTTCCAATGAATCTCTAGCCATCCTTCTTGAAAATATTCTTTTCCAAACACCAAGGATATTAGTACTAGGAATGGAACCTCTAACAATTTATTTGTTCTTAATGCCATGTATTCTTCGAGGATTAATCACTTCAACGATCTCTAATGGTTCCATGATAGGGGTATCTGAAGTAAAAACGAGATGGATGTTTGTTGTCCCAACCATTCTCACTACCCTTCGGAAAAGGGTTACACATATGGGCTATAACGAAGCTTTTGTGTTGTTGATTTCCATATGTAGTGCTTTGTCCCCTCATATGCACCTATCAGATAGGTTCAACTATAAAAGCAAGGCCTATTGCATAGGTGTAACCTTTCACTCTATACTAAAATCCTTAGGAGATGAGAGCATCTAAGGATGCATTGACCGGGCATACA
>ML878642.1:0-16368 GCA_009831015.1 Picea engelmannii
TTCCCAAAACCCTTCCTCTTCTGAACAACCATCTTATCAGGATGACCATGCCTCTTCCCATTACCAAGGCCTTCATACTACCCACTTTTCCCGAGACCTTCACCCTCCCAAAATTGAGGTGAACAAATTTGATGGATCAGATCCTACAAGATGGGTCACCCAAATGGAACATTATTTATATTTTCATGGCATTACTCATGATTTATCCAAGCTTCGTTATGGTGTCCTACATTTGGATCCAGAACGATGGCAATGCTGGCAATGGAGAAAAAATGCACGCCAAGGGTATCTTTCTTGGACACAATTTGTGGTCGAACTTTATGACCGCTTTGACTCTGACACCCACCATTTAGGTTGTTTGACCAAGTTAAAACATTTTGGGATAGTGTAATACTTTATTCCTGCATTTGAGCACTTGGATTTCAGAACGGAGGGCATGTCAGATGTTTTCTTTAGGGAATGCTTGATCAATGACCTCAAATATGAAATATGTGCCCATGTTCTCATGGCACGCCCCCATACTTGGTTGGAAGCTACTCAACGAGCCAAGGAAGACCAACATTTTGTATCCTCCCAGACCCGCAAACCCTCCTTTCCTCCTCGCCCTAAATCCACCCATTTTTCCCCACCTGCAACTCCCCTCAAGATCTAGAAATTAACCAGGGCTGAAATGGTTGAACATCAACTCAAGGGTATTTGTTATAATTGTGATGACAAATATTTTCCCAGGCACAAGTGTAAGGAACAAAATATTTTTATGGTTGTGATTGAGGATCTTTCTGAAGAATATGTTGTTGTTCCACCTGTGGAGGAACTTCCACCGCCATCTGACCTCACCCCACCCTCTGACCCACTAGATGTTGACTCGGTGATTTCACTTAATGACCTCACTAGCTTCTGTGCTCCCCAAACTCTCAAATTAATTGGTTACATCAAAAATAGGAAATTCATCATCCTTGTGGATAGTGGTAGCACCCATAACTATATTCATCACCTCATTTCCCAAGAAGTCAATTGTTACATATGTGCCGTCAATAATTTTCAAATCATGATTGCCAATGGTGGTGCCATGAAATGTGGGGGACGATGTGAAAATGTGTGACTCCAAATTGGTCAGTATCACCTAAAATCCCATATGTTTTCTATAGGAATGGGTGGTTGTGACATTGTTCTTGGTGCCTAATAGTTAGGAACTATAGGCCCCATTCTCATGGATTTTAAGGACTTAACCATGCAATTCCAATGGGAGAGACAATAGTATAAGTTCCAAGGCGTCATAGGAGGCTCCTCTGAGATCATCAGTTCCCATTGCATGGAAAAGATCCTAAAAAAAGGTCATGAGGGAATTATAGCCCAACTCCACTCCATTCATGTTGTTGAGACACCTTATGTGCATCTCGACCTCCAATCTATCCTCTCCCGCTACCAAGTTGTTTTTACCACCCCCAAATAACTTCCCCCTTCCCGTGGAGTCCATGATCATTCCATCTCTCTCATCCTGGGAATTATTCCTCCCAATGTTCGGCCTTATCGTCATCCATTTTCCCATAAGAATGAAATTGAGAAAATTGTTAATGAATAACTAGAATCCAGTGTTATTTTTCCCAGTACTAGCCCATATTCTTCCCTTGTGGTTATGGTACTCAAGAAAGAAGGTACTTGGTGCATGTTTCTTGATTCTCACACCCTCAACAACCTCACAATCAAAGACAAGTTCCCCATTCCTATCATTGATGACCTCTTGGATGAATTGAGTGGTGCTCAGTACTTCACCAAATTGGATCTGTGTTCTAGCTACCACCAGATCCATATGAAAGAAGAATACATTCCCAAGACTGCATTTCGCACTCATGAGGGTCATTATGAATTCTTTGTAATGCAATTTGGATTGTGTAATGCTCCCTCCACTTTAGAAAGTCTTATGAATCATGTCTTCCATCATTTTCTCCGTCATTTTGTCTTAGTTTTCTTTGATGACATTCTCATCTATAGTAAAACTTGGCCATCCCATCTCTCCCATGTGAATCAAGTTCTCCATCTACTCTCTAAGCACGAACTTTTCCTCAAACAATCTAAATGTCCCTTTGGTGCCTCAAAAGTGGAATACCTGGGTCATATTGTCGGCAAGGATGGTGTCTGAGTGGATCCTAAGAAAATTGAATCTATGCAAGATTGGCCTCACCCTAAAACTCTTAAGAGCTTGCGTGGTTTTCTAGGTTTAACGGGCTATTATAGAAAGTTTGTTCAGAATTATGGAAATATTGCAGCCCCTCTCACTTCCCTCCTTAAAAAGAATGCTTTCACTTGGACTTCAGCTGTGGATCATGCCTTCCAAGCCTTAAAATATGTTGTGTGCTCGACCCATGTCCTATCCCTCCCAGACTTCACAAAGACATTTGTATTGGAATGTGATGCTTCTGGGAAAGGAATTTGAGTCGTCCTCATGCAAGATGGCAGGCCCTTTTCCTTCACCAGCAAACAACTTTCAGAGCGACATTTGGGCCAATCCATTTATTAAAAGGAAATGTTAGTTATTTTGAATGTTGTGGATATCTGGTGTCCTAATTTATTGGGTCAACGATTCCAAATCAAAATTGATCATCAAAGTCTCAAGTATTTCCTAGAACAGAGAATTTCATCCACGGCGCAGCAAAAATCGGTAACCAAGCTATTTGGCTATGATTATGAGATCATTTACAAGAAGGGAAAGGAAAATGTAGTGGTTGATGCTCTTTCCTAGAAATATGAATAATACGGGTCCCTTTTCTCCCTCTCCTTCATTGTACCATATTGGCTCCAAGTTGTTCGTCAGGAATGGTTGCAAGACGCCAAAATTTCTAGCCTACTCCAATTGCAACACAATTCTTCAGTTTCTCCAGGGTACTCTTGGCATATTGAAGAGATTCATTACAAATTTTGTTTGCATTTATGCAGGAAATCCCAACTTAAATCCACAATGCTTTCTAAACTTCATGCCTCGCCCACAGTAGGGCATTCAAGATTTACCAAAACCTATGAACGAGTCAAACGTTCTTTTTTCTGGGAGGGTATGAAACAGGACGTCTACACCTTTTTGACTAAATGTGAGGTATGTCAATGCAAGAAGGGAGAAATTTTCAAATCTCCGTGCACACTCCAATCGCTTCTAATTCCCCCTGCTATTTGGCTATATATTTCTATGGATTCCATTGTAGGCTTACCTAAATCATGCAATAAGTCAGTCATCATGGTGGTCGTCAATCGTCTTTCCAAATATGCTCATTTTTGTGCTCTTCAACACCCATTCACAGCTGCCACAATGGCTCAAATATTCATGGATAATATCTTCAAGCTTCATGGCATGCCTATTTCAATTGTCTCTGATAGAGACTCCACTTTCACCAGCAATTTTTAGCAATAATTGTTCAATCTACAAGACACCCAATTGCATCTTAGCATTGCCTATCACCCCCAGACGGATGGCGAGACTAAAGTTGTCAACAAGTGTTTGGAAACATATTTGAGGTGTTTTTCCTCTAAGTGGAAAAAACGGTGAGCTCAATGGTTACCCTTAGCTAAATGGTGGTACAACACATCTTACCATACAGCTACTCACATGACTCTTTTTTAAGAATTCTATGGCCAAAATCCCCCATCAGTTCTCTCCTATATGTCATGGTCTCGAAGGTTCAGGAGGTTGACAAAAATCTTACAGTCTGTGAGGTTATTCTTCATGCCCTCAAAGACAATTTGGTCATGGCTCAGAAACGCATGAAGCAAGAAGCAGATTAAGGTCGTTCTAAACGCCATTTTGTTGAAGGGGACCAAGTATTTCTTCAACTACAACCTTATAAGAATAATTCACTCAAAGATCAACATTGTCATAAACTTGCGCCCAAATTTAAGATCCGTATACAGTGCTCAAGCGTGTGGGATCGGTGGCCTATCAGCTATCTCTACCCATTCAGTCAAAGCTCCATCATGTTTTTCATGTTACTTGCTTAAAGAATGTGATTGGAACTAAGTGCCAAACTCAAACTAGTTTCCCTGAGTTGGATGAAGAAGGTTCCATATGGTTATAGCCACAAGTAGTCTTGGCCCAGAGAGAGTGTCATCTCCATCAGTGCACCATCCAAGAAGTGTTATTCCAATGGAAAGATACACCTCTAAAATATACCCTTGTAACCCTTTGTCGGTACCCCTTTGAGTGGTAGCGCATCAGACAGCACATGTATACGGATCGACATCGATCTCCTGAAGCCCTCCATAGATAAATTGATCGGTCCCCTGACTGCTATAGTGCCACCGAGAATAGCATTCGGGAAGATATTCTCTGGTACCTGGGTAGTCGGGTAGTACGGTTAAGTGCATGGTCTAGCCTCCTTAGTTGGTACCCTGAGATATTGCGTTGAGTACTATTTTCAGACCCCGCACGTATATCAGAGAGTTATAACACAGGAAAAACCCTTGTCTGTAGAAACCTTGAATATCCTATCCCTAGGGACGAAAACAAAAACAAAAAAAAAAAAGACAAGATCTATTGTTGCGCCACTGTGCCTTTTGCATTATGGTTGTGAAATTACTATACATGTCTTCATGTTAAGCATTTAGTCATTTTGTCACTGCAGTATTATTCAGGCCGGAGTATAACTCTGCAGGAGCAAAAAAAATAAAATAAAAAATGAGTATAGTGGTGCCATCGGCACACTTATTTGGGACCTATCCCACTGGGTTCCTCTCTTTGCCCTGATTCCAGTGATACCTATCATTTTTAACACAATTTTTTTGGTGGATCCGACCCGTCTCCGGCACCATTATTTGGCTCCTATCCCTTTGGATCCCCCTTTTTGCCCTGATCACAATAGTGCTTATCATTTGACACCCTTTTTCTTGGTGGCCCTACCCACTCCTCCAAACACCTTTTGTTTCCCCTATACCATTTTCCTACTCCTTTGTCCAAATGACTACCACACGAGCCCAAGAAATCAATGCCTTGATTGCTAAAAACCACCAAAACAAGGACGACATCAAGCATCTCAGTGCCAACATTAGCTCCATCAATTCAACTATTGATATCCTCAAGGAACAATGTTCCCACATCAAAGACCTCAAAGAACGCTTCCTGAGCCATTCCCATAACCCTTCCTCTTCTAAACAACCTTCTTATCAGGATGGCCATGACTCTTCCCATTACCAAGGCCTTCATACTACCCACTTTTCCCGAGACCTCTGCCCTCCTAGAATTGAGGTGAACAAATTTGATGGATCAAATCCTACAGGTTGGGTCACCCAAATGGAACATTATTTCTCTTTGCATGGCATTACTGATTATTTAGCCAAGCTTCGTTATGGTGTCCTACACCTGGATCTAGAACGATGGCAATGGTAGCAATGGCAAAAAAAGGAACGCTAAGGGTATCCTGCTTGGACACAAATTATGGTCAAACTTTATGACCGCTTTGACTCTAACACCCACCATTTAGGTCGTTTGACCAAGTTAAAGAAGCCTAGGATAGTGGAAGACTTTATTTCTGCATTTGAGCACTGGGCTTTCAAAATGGAGGACATGTCAGATGCTTTCTTTAGGGAATGCTTTATCAGTGTCCTCAAAGATTAAATTTGTGCCCATGTTCTCATGCCACGCCCCCAGAATTGGTTGGAAGCTACTCAACGAACCAAGGAAGCCCAACAGATTGTGTCCTCCCAGACCCGCAAACCATCATTTCCTCCTTGCCCTAAACCCACCCATTTTTTCCATCATGCCACTCCCCTCAAGATCCAGAAATTAACCAGGGATGAAATGGTTGAACGTCAACTCAAGGGTCTTTGTTATAATTGTGATGACAAATATTTTCCTGGGCACAAAAGTAAGGAACAAAAGCTTTTTATGGTTGTGACTGAGGATCTTTCTGAAGAAGATGTTGTTGTTCCGCATGTTAGCACTGAAAGTCACACTTTGACTACTAAAGTGTAAGCTCAACACCCATCAGTAGGTTTTAAAGATAATTTTTTATGATGATGTCAAATGGATTAAAACTCAGGCAGAACAGTGAAAATAACAGTTGGTGGATTCCACTTTGTATCGTCAGTTGATCGGGTCATTGATGTATTTGGTCAATACCAGGCCAGATATTTGTTTTGCTTTCAACACTCTCAGTCAGTTCATGGTGGAGCCTAGGAGAGTGCACTGGGTGGCAGAAAAACATGTGCTCAGGTATCTTTGTGGTACAGTAGATTATGGTTTGGACTATCATAGAGGAGATGGAGTTCGTCTGGTTGGCTATACAGACTCAGATTGGGCAGGATGTGTCAATGACAGGAAAATCACTTCAGGGTGTTGCTTTGGATTGGGATCAGTAATTGTGTCTTGGTTCAGTCGGAAGCAGAATTCAATGGCTTTGATTTCGGTAGAGGCTGAGTATATGGAAGCTACTCAGGCTAGTTGTGAGGCCCTTTGGCTTTGCAAGATGCTGGTGGGATTGTTCGGTGTGCAGTTGAGGCCTACCGTGATTTACTGTGATAATCAGAGTTGCATCAAACTCTCGGAGAATCCAGTTTTTCATGATCGGTCTAAGCATATCGAGATTCGGTATCACTTCATCTGTGATTATGTTCAGAGAGGAGTTGTGGAGCTACAGTACATATCTACAGAAGAGCAGGTTGCAGACATACTCATCAAGGCATTGGGCAGAGGAAAGTTTTTATTTTTCAAGGACAAGATTGGAGTGGTGAGTAACACTTTCCTCGGTATGAGGCAGTGTTAAATTTTTAATTAAATAAAGTACCAAGGCAAGTGTTTCTCTTCCCTAGGCGCCTAAGGGGGAGAAAGTGCCTAATGTGGGTCCTAGTCAAATTAATTTGTGAGATGCAAATTAAAAGACAACTTTATGACTAAAGTGAGGGTGAGCGAAGAGACACCTAATCTCAACCACTCATCTAATATAATCTCAACTGTTAGATTAGAAAGCCCCTCACCTTCCCTCATGAGGTCGACTAGGGCAAGAGGGCGCACCCATTCTTGGTTAGTTCAAGCATTCTTGTTGACAGAACAAGAGAGAGAAAGAGAGAGAGGTCGAGCTTGAGAAGACAACATTTACAGAGTAAGGGCATGATTCCCAAGACAACTGAGTAGCATAGAAATCGAGGAGGGTATTGCTGAGTGTGAGGGTCGTACCATACGGATTTCTTGAGGGTCGTACAGCAAATTTCTGTGCACAGATTTTGAGAAAAGGAAACAACAGTTTTGTGGAGGCCGTACAGTACAGATTTGACAGTCTGTACAGCAGCAAAAGGACAACAGTTCGTACAGAAAGGTACAACACGCATTTCAAGGTGTGGCACAATTTTTGAGGGGCATTTAATGCACAAAAAATAAGGTACATCAAACATAGAAAAGGGGCACAATTTTTTAGGAGTTTCGTATAGCATTTATTGTTGTAGCAGCCATACAATTGTACGGATTTCTTATACATATTTCAAGGAGCTGCATTCTAGAATTCTTCTGAAGAAGATGAGCATAAATTTTCTGAGATAAGTTTGTATTTTTGCTGAAGATTAGATTGTTGTAAAATAAATTTCTCAGAATCTCAATAATAATAAAAATCCCTCTCTCACTGGTTTTCCCCTTGTGGGTTTTTCCAGGGTCGAATTTAGACCGAAAATTCTTGTGTCTAAATTTTCTGAGTTTTGCATACTGCTGATATTTTATTTCTGCATTTAAAACGATGTTCAGAATCCTCATGTTTCAGTTCTAAAGTTTATTTTTTGCTAAGTTTTTATATGTTGAAACTATGTTGAAACTGGGTTTTGGCATTCAACTTTGGCTGAAAAATCAGCAAGACTAAAACTGGGTTGGGGTCTGAAATTTTAACAACATGTTGGTAACCTCTTTGATCATATTAAATGTGCTTGATGAAGTGTGATCTGAGCACATATCCCTTGGTCAAGTGTCCCTCTAGCATTCAATTGAACTCCTAACAGTTGTCATATCCTTCTCTTCCCATTTGGAAACCGATTGTTCCTCCAAAACCTGTGTATCAGGAGTTCGCAACGCCAAACTATATCATCCAGTTCGCAGCATCATGTGCTGTGAACTCTCCTGTAGCTACTCTGTTTGTTGAAAAATGCATCAAAAACACTCCAAAACTATCCCATGTGTCAACAAATACTATAATAACATATGATAATGGTATAATACAAAGGATAGCTTAATATATTCTCAATTAAATCTTGATTTATCAGTCATGATTGTCTTCAAATTAGCAAAATACCAAAATAGAAACACTGTCAAAAAGGTATGATTCAAGGTGTCCATTTCCTTCACTTTCTGACTCTGGAGATCCTCATGGTGGCAGCTTTAGCTAATAGATACCAATTTTTCTTGGCCACCTCCTCTCTGAAAGGTTGCAGCTCCATCTTTAGCCTTTTGATCTGACTCTGGTAGGTTGTATTGTGTTTGTACAAGTTTATGAGCTTCCTGTGGAGAGGTCTAAATCTTTTAGCTTTAAACTTATCCTTTTCAAGAGTTCCACGATACATATCCATAAGATCACTCAGCTTCTTCTTTTCAACTAACTCCTTCCTTTTAAATTTAGCAATCTCAGTTCTGGCTTCTTTAAGTTGTCTATTCAGCCTCTTAAAGGTAGGATTTTTTGGATGAGTGGTTATGTCTATATCTTCAATGGGATCTTTGATGGGTACACTTTTTCCCTTTCTCTGGATGGGGGCTTTCACTAACACTTTCTCCACAATGTTTTCCTACTTTGTTGATGCTCTATTAATAGGTCTCCTGATTTTGACCTTGTCTGTAGTAGGTGGTGAAGAGAACAATAATTTTCTCCCTCTCAAGCCTGTGGCTCTAGGTGAAGGAGTCTCCACTGGACTGGGACCTGGCAAAGGTGAAACCTCTCTTTGTGGGGACTGAGAAGATCCTCCTTCTTCTACATGTTCCTTTGTTGCCTTATCTTTCTTAGTAGACCTGATTCTCTTCCTTTTCTTATTCACCTCCAACTGTACAGACTTTTCAACCTGAGGAGGGATTTGTACCTTAGACTATGGCGTAGGATCAATGTTAAGCTGAAAATTGGAAGAAGTAATGAATTCTTCCCATTCCATGTTTCTCTTCCTTAATTCCTCCATCATCAGCATCTTTATCAAACCTAAATAAAAAAAACTTGGATCAACTGCCTTAGACTTAGCTTGAACCCTATTAGACATATTTCCAATACGTATGAACAAGTAGAAAGGAAGGTTCATAGCATATTTCCCTACGAATTGTAGCAGGAATCTTATGTGATATTGATAGATCATGTTAAATCTCCCTTCACAGGTAAAGTATCTCTGAATAATCTTCAGCATTTTATCAAAACCCTCTACCATGTGGTTTATGGGCACACCCTTTGACAAATTGTCTTCTTGGTGCTCTGGTTTGAGGAATTCCCTTGAAAAGGAAGCATTATGATTCATGGCCTTGAACCATCTCTCCCCAGTACTAAGCATCTTAGTGTATGATGGTATGGTCCTCTCAGATACCTCAAATTATAGTATCCCAAACTTGATCTTGGTTCCATCAAAGTTTAGAGAAAATTCTTTAGCCACCTCTAGGTGCCCTCTCTGCATTTTCTGACAGAAGTTAATACATCCCACTCTTTGGAAGACCTCTCTGATCAAGGGCTCCTCAGCAAATAGTTGCATATCATAGGGCTATGTCCTCACAATGTCTCCACCTTTATCAACCTTCTTCTTTTGATTATCCATATGTGTTAGTTAGGTGGGTTTTGTCACAGTACATAAAACTTACCCACAGTGGAGAGTAGGGAAGCAGAGGAAATGACTATTGGAATCAATAGGAACAAGCTACATATACCTCTCATAATAAAAATGTTTCTAAATAACGATGCAAAATTTTAACAGTGAGGTTATCCACTTAAGAGGACTGTGAAAAGATGGTGAATGGAAAAAAAGGCTACTTTGCAGGGATTTTGGTACAGAGAGTTCGCAATGCTAACTAGATACGCAGAGTTCGCAGCGCCAAAGTTAGGGTTTGGGAAAACCTTGTGTTAGCACTCTGTAATTTGCCCAAAGCTATGGAGGCAGTCACAGAGGCAACATCAAAACCACTTCTAGTCTTGGATCTAGCCCTCCAAGACTCAAAGAGGGATCTCTATGTCTGATATAACTTTGTTTGAATAGATATTAGGCTAGTTAATGGGTTCAGAGTTTGGATTTTTTAAATGGTTTGGTTGGAGAGGGAGAAAAGGGCCCTTGGGCTATGGAGTCACTGCAACGAACGATCAAAAATCCATGTCAATAGGCTAATATTTGCAAGGAAAGATAGAAAACTCACTAGATCCTTTAATTTAAATAAAATGGGTGAGACGAAACAGGTCAAGAAATCCAATTAAACAGAGAGCAACTAAGAATTCTAAGTTTAATATTTAGTGGAAAACATAAAAAACTATACCAAGCCAGAGATAGAGGGTGCATTAAACCCAATTATGTTCTTAATCTTCTTGGAATAATTCAAAGAAAGACATTAATTATGATAACAGAGAAACAAATTTACACAGAGGGATGCACATCACCAGTCAAAATAGTCACAAGAATCCTGCAGCATAGCACTGTATAATTGAATTAATGAAAAACACAGAAAGCTCAGTGAGGTGTTTTACAAAATTTAAAATCCTGGTCCTCCACTGATCAACCCATTTTTACATCAAAATCCTATGAATAAATAGGATAGATCTCCCCATAAGTTTCGGAAGTTGAATTCAACCGTCTCGGCCAAAAATAGCCACAAATCCCCAAAAATCCTGAACTGTCCGCCATGAAAGACGGGCCTAATTTCTGCAAAAAAGGGGTCCAAAAAGACATTTGTTTCTCTTCAAATCTGACACCTGGGAAAAACCTAAAGGAGGTTATTGTATATGGGAATGTTTTGGACAAAAACCTCCTTCGGTTTCGCCAAATTTTCCTCCACATGGCCGTAACAGCTCCCGCAAAATCAGGACTGTAACGGAAAAATGAAAATCTGGAAAAAAGGGCCTCGAAAATGACTTTGATTCTCCCTGCTCGTGGCACTTGTGAAAAAACTGAGAGAGGTTTTTGTTCTTCATCCCATTACGGAGAAAAACCTCTCTCTTTTTTTCAAAATCGATTTATTCTGCCTAGAATTCGTTTTGAAAGAAGACGTATTGGACAGGAAAAAATGGCCGATTTTTTGAAAAAATGGGAAAAGTGGTTTTTTTTCGGGAGGGCGGTATTCTGAACCCCCCTGAGGTGGTGAGCGGTTTTAGAGGGGGGTGGGGGGGTCCGATGGCTTATGGGGTCGACACCTGTCCACTGGTGGTTTAACCAAAACAACCATTCCGGAACCCCCCCCCCCCTCTCGTTAAACTTCGGATGGAGAGGGGGGGTCCGAAACAATTAATACCCGTTGATTTAAATTTATGTGCGACGTGATGTTTTAGGATGCATTGTTTTATTAATGTGTTTGTTTGTTTTTTTTTTAGTTTTTGTTTTTATTTTTGTGTTTTGTTATTTGGTTTACGTTTTGTTTTATGTTTTTATTTAAATGTTTTATATTGTTTTTTATTGTTTTGTGTTTGATTTTTGTTATATTTTAATTATATGTTTTAATATGTATGTTTACTATAATTTGTGTTATATTTTAATTGTTTTATTAAAAAAAATTGTTATATATTTTATTTTGTTTTGTTTTTTTATGTTTTTTATTTTAATATTTGTTTTATTTAATATTAATTAATAAAAAACTAACCTAGTTACTAAACTAACTTAACTATTAATTAATTAATTATTAATTAGTTTAGCCTAGTTTAACTACACCAATTTTATTGTTAACCCTTATTTAATCTATCATTCTTTTTACCCTAAGCTTGGTATATGCATGGATGGGTGGTCGAGCGGGATGTAATCGACTGGACAAGGGACAAGGGAGTGAGGACGCAGTGGCAGATGAAGGATGCAGAAGAGGTGATGGGATCGAGCAAAAAGGATGGATGACACGTTGGGACAGGGCCCACCAAATAAAAATGCCTCATTTCGGACCCCCCCCCACCGTTAAAGGCAAAACGGCCAGGGGGGTCCAGAATTCAATCTCAACCGTAGATCTATGCGCTGACCTCTCATTCATTCAGTTGCACGTCTTCTTTATACCTAATTCCGGACCCCCCCCCCCCNCAGAAAAGCTTGCAAATCGTAGATCTCACCGCCAGCCTCTCAACCATTCATTTATGCATTGTCTTTACTCTGTGAGAGAAAAGTCATATTTGCTCCAAAACTTAGGATAAGTGCATTATGTGGATTTTGTGCACTGCTTCCCTTGCTTTTGTGTCCATGGGGTTAGGAAAAACCACTTAGCATCAACAACCATGAATTTTCTTTTCTTTTCCTTGAAAATAATTTGCAGAGATGAAATATTATTTGCAAGCCAATATACACCCAGAGTGAAAAATTTTCAGTCACTAGATGATACTATGAATTATAGGGTTATAACAGTGTCTCCACCTGGGGATGGCATCTTCTTTCAGGAGGTGTCAAGAACCACAGACCTCTGAACATGCAGATCGGTGCTTTATCCATTGGGTTGATCCCAAAATCTTATTCTGCAACCTGTACTTGTTGTGATCTTGCAACCGAAACCAAATTAAAATAAAAACTGCTGAAAAAGAGATGCTCGGAATGCTGAGCTTATTCACTTTTTCGTACCTACCCTATGCTATTGATAATTTTGTTGTTCTAAATGATACAATAATGCCAATGCATCCAATCAAGCAACTTCTCTAACAACTCTGATCTTTCAATGTTTTCAAAGAATATCAAAAATAGACTTGCATAGGCATCATGA
The DNA here is from genome assembly GCA_009831015.1 of Picea engelmannii. Taxonomy (NCBI): domain Eukaryota; kingdom Viridiplantae; phylum Streptophyta; class Pinopsida; order Pinales; family Pinaceae; genus Picea; species Picea engelmannii. The sequence continues at coordinate 12,845 of ML878642.1, forward strand.
AATGCTTCCCATCTTGATCTTCATCACAAGGGGCTTGATAAACATGACATATAACAAAAATACTAGGAATGCATTGTGGCTCTTTGATGAGCAATTTCTCCATATAAATAGCCACTGGATCAAGATAAACATGACCTATTACTAGATATTCAAATTTAACCAACTCAACTTCATGATTTGATGTCATAGTTATTCTCTTTGCCTCCTCATGCACTTCCTGACATGGTTGCAACTGCTCTGATGAGCTTTGTAATGTGACTTCTACTAAAAAAGACAATGAAATTGACTGTCTGATCATGTCAATATCATAAAAACATTTTATCCCATAGCTGGATGATGGAAAAAGACTTTGACAACACAAGTCATCCAACACATCTGATATTGGATCCTCTAGAAATTGAACTGACTACCGCATTGGTTCCACTGAAACTTCTTGATTTTATGTGTATTTATCCTTTAGCATATACTCAAGATTCTTTTTCAAAAAATGAAATGAATTAAAGCATAATGGTACAGAGTTATTGTGGATTAACTCATAATCTGCCTCAGGCTTTAATCTTTCATCTCAAATTTGAAAATCAAAGTAGGTAGAGGGATGCAACTCTGGATTTAGAAAATCCTCCACATCAACAATGACATCTTCACCTAGTTGATCAGAAAATTATCCCTCTCTACTATTGACAACTTGCTTGCAATTTCCTCTCAAAAATTGAAAAGAAGAGAAACATAAGGGCAAAGATTTTTCCCTTACTCTGAAATTTTTTGTCTCTTCCTCATCGTTGTCATGACTATTGTGCAAGGGTTGATTGTCATATCTGAACCGTAAATGATCCTTTTCCTCCCATTCATATGTGATTGATTTCTTTGAACAATCCACCTCTATTTCTGCCTTATGATCATCATCATACTGATCATACTTGGGTGGATTATCCAAGTAGGGAATGCCATCAAACATGCACATCATATCAGTTGGTTGTTCCTCTGCAAGTTGAGGTGGAGCTTCATCTTTGACTGTGTTGTGAATTGAATACATGAAAGACTCATTATCCAAACCATGGTACCAAGGATGAATAGCAAAATGTTTGGGAACAGTGACCTTTTCTTTCTCTGAAATCAATGGAACATGATGTCTTTGGACAGCAAGCGCATCTTTCCTGTTGATCCCCTGCATCATCTCTTCCATGGCACTGGCCAAAATATCCAGTTTAGCTTCTGATGACTTCAGCTGCTCATTTTCTTTGTTCTTTACTTTTGACCTTTTGATCAGCAAGTTGGCCTCCACATCAACTGCAATGTTCTGCATTTCTTCAAGGCTTCCAGTGTTCCTTTCTCTTAATTGGAATGCCATCTCAGGATCGAAGGCATATGGGAAATGCAAGTGAGTTGATACTGGGGGTGGCCTTATATCAACAGGAATTGCATGATATACCTTATTGAACCTTGCTGAAAATTGTTGTATTGTTTCCCCTGGCTGTCTTTTCAAATGGTCATACTCTTCCAGGATGAGAAAGACATTTCTCATGATCACCCATCGATCTAGGAAAACTTGCACAAACTAATGGAAATTGTTAATGCTTGCAGCTGGGAGATTTTTAAACCAGTTCTTGACTTTACCTCCCAATGATAGGGAAAACATTTTGATGTAGACATCATCATCTTCTACCTCAAAGAGGTCAAGAAAATCCTCAAGATTTTGGATATGCTTTTCACCAGTAATATTGGTATTCTCTCCATCAAACTTGGGAAGATTATTAGTGTAATTTGTAGGGAAGTCATGGAGGATAGGAGGCAAATCTAGGGGCTTGTATCTGTCTGGGATTTTGGCAGGTACAGGAGGTGAAGCAAGAGGCTTACAACCATCCGAAGCTTTAGCAAGAGTAGGAGATAAAGTAGGAGGCTTATGTCTCACTAGGACTTCTACAGGTGCATCTGGGATGTGCACAGGTGTATGAGTGTGTACATAATCTACAATTGGGGATCTAATCTCTTGAGGCTCATTAATTTGCAGTTGACCAATATAAACTTCAGCAATATACTTTTGATCAGGCTTAGAATAAGATAGAACATAATTGCAGATAAAAACAAAGATGTATTGAATGCAATTTGAGCTTGAGTACCTGGTCTTTCTAGGTTGCTTGGCCATGCTTTAGGTTATTCCTCCAGTGGAGTCTTTGAGTCAGCACTGTCTGGAGCTAGTTGGAGTCGTCGGGTGAATGATCTCAACCTTCTGGTGTCTGGTCAGTTTCCACCATCAATGATCAGATCTAGAGCTTTGAAGTGTACTACTGGGGAGAGTTCCCCAGTACGGTCGCCATTCTGTTAGCACTCTGTAATTTTCCCAAGGCTGTGGAGGCAGTCACAAAGGCAACATCAAAACCACTTCGATTCTTGGATCTATCCCTCCAAGACCCAGAGAGGGATCTCTATGTCTGATATAAATTTGTTTGAATAGATATTAGGCTAGTTAATGGGTTCAGAGTTTGGATTTTTTAATTGGTTTGGTTGGAGCAGGAGAAAAGGGCCATTGGGCTATGGAGTCACTGCAACGAATGATCAAAAATCCATGTGAACGAGCTAATATTTCCAGGGCAATGTAGACAACTCACTGGATCCTTTAATTTAAATGAAATGGGTGAGACGAAACAGGTCAAGAAATTCAATTAAACACAGAGCAACTAAGAATTCTGAGTTTAATCTTTAGTGGAAAACATAAAAAACTATACCAAGCCAGAGACAAAGGATGCATTAAAACCAATTTTGTTCTTAATCTTCTTGGAATAATTCAGAGGAAGACATTAATTATGATAAAAGAGAAACAAATTTACACAGAGGGATGCACATCACCAGTCGAAATAGTCACAAGAATCCTCCAGCATAGCACTGTATAATTGAATTGATGAAAAACACAGACAGCTCAGTGAGCTGTTTTAAAAAATTTAAAATCCTGGGCCTCAACTGATCAACCCATTTTTACATTAAAATCCTATGAATAAATAATATACATCTCCCCATAAGTTTAGGAAGTTGGATTCAACCGCCTCGGCCAAAAATAGCCACAAATCCCGAAAAATCTTGAACTGTTCGCCATGAAAGACGGGCCTAATTTCTGCAAAAAAGGGGTCCGAACAGACATTTTTTTCTCTTCAACGCTGACACCTGGGGAAAAATTGAAGGAGGTTATTGTATATGGGCATGTGCTGGACAAAAACTCCTTCGGTTTCACCAAATTTGCCTCCAACTAATCGTAACAGTTCCCGCAAAATCAGGACTATAACGGAAAAATGAAAATATGGAAAAAAGGGCCTCGAAGATGGCTTCGATTATCCTTGATCATGGCACCTGTGAAAAACCTGAGAGGGTTTTTTGTTCTTCATCCCGTTATGGAGAAAAACCTCTCTCAGTTTTTCAAAATTTGATTTATTCTGCCCGAATTTGTTTTGAAAGAAGACGTACTGGACAGGCAAAAATGGGCGATTTTTTGAAAAAATGGGAAAAGTGGTTTTTTTTTCGAGAGGGCGGTATTC
>WSFP011474119.1:0-17258 GCA_009831015.1 Picea engelmannii
CAAGCTCAATAATAATTGGTTCCAAGTGGGAAAGAGGTGCCACTTGGGTGTGGCTTCCCATGTCTGAGTGGACATGGAACCACTTAGGGTACCAACCTTGAATGTGGAGGATCTCAAGACCTCTTGGTACCTCAACCTGAAAGTACGCATGATGGGATTTTCTTTATAAATGCGTAGAATGTGGTTGAAAATTCACTTTTGATCAATCTGTGCAACTTCGCGACTTTCGAAAGAATAGACGCATGCATATCTCACAAAATCCATATTGTTGAGTAGCGCAGATGATTTAAACACTCACTTTACATAGTTTTTTTATTTGTTGAGTGTAGTGTATTAATGCCATGAGTATGCACTTTGGTGTATTGACCCAATGACCCTTCCATTAATCACCTATATAACTATGTCATATATTTTTAGGTGATAACAAATTCCCCCTGATGTGTGAGATTAGAAGTAGATGTATATCCAAAATACATCATTGTTTATTTTTCTTATGCATTGATTGTTGTGTAGAGAGAAAAGAAGGTTCGAGGCAACAAGGACGACCTATGGAGAAAGAATGAGAGATCCACCTGCAAAAAACAATTCCTACCTAAATATGAAATTTCTTTATAAAAACGTTGTGGGCATGCCTCATGCTCGTTCCATGAATAGAAATGATTTCAATAGCAGACAAAAGGTTGAGAGATTTTGTATGATCATCATAAGTATAAAGGACTTGTTGGTGTTGTAACTGGAAAATTGGTCAAGTAGAAATTTGTAGTGCCCTCAAGGGAATCTATAAAAACAAAGGATTGTTCGGAAGAGAACTTTTCCTCGAAATTTAAATTAACACTCGGAATATGTATTCATTTTTTATGGCATTGATGGTTTGTCAAACCCAGAGGTCTTTGACTAGAACTATAAATTGTAATTGTCGCAAAGTAAGACCCATCCTAATGTAGATGTGTGTTGATGTTGAACATTAGGGGGGTCAATAGAAGCATAAAGAAATGATGACTCTCTCTATATGATCCAAGGTTCATCATTTGTATGATCATAATGGGAACTGACATACTACGACATTCCTAGAAATCGGTGTTGATGTCGATGGGAATGAAGTTGCGACTCCAAAGGGAAAAGTGCCCTTTGAAATCAATTGACGTGTGAACCAAATATTGACTTTGTAATAGTGATGTGTTACTGATAAACATGGTCAAGGCCTATGGTAAATGGGACTCCAGACTTCCCTTGGGTGGAGCATAATTGAAGGCTAACAATGGTGGCAGTTAAAGAACTAATTGAACAAAAAGTGATATGAAGTCAGGGGGACAATCAGATATGGGGAATGTATTGTCAAATTGTAACTTACAATGACGTGGCTATAAAGAATTGGTAGTTATGGGTTAAAATGTTTGGATCACAATGGAGGATCTTGGGAGACGCAATATGTAACCAATAACTAGCATGCATGCAAACAAAGGTGACTTAGTGTAAATGCTTCGACTAAGGGTGACTAGTGGTGCCATTAAGTAAAATAATGTCATCTAGTGTGATGGAATGGGTCTACTTGCATATCGTAATTCAAATATGCTTTGTACAATTACCAAATGAATGAAAAAATATTTGGGTTGAATGTGAAAACATAGAGACCAGTGCCCTAGTGATCAAGCGGATTGGCCTAATGAGGCGAGATTGGTGAGAATAAATGGGGGGTGGGTGCCCCAATATTGAGTCTTTGTGGGGTTGTCTGAATGATGATTTGGAATGAATACGGTCAACTGATATTGGGGAATATGAGGGGCCAATGAAAATGTGGAGGTGCATTCAACAGAACCAATCGAAAAACTTATGAAAATATGGAAGTTTGTAAGTGTTTTATTTAGCAATATGATGAAAAGAAATCTAATTTTTATTCTCAGAAGTGTGAACTACTTAGACTCATGTTATATGGTAAAATACATGGATGTCAATTTTCCATGGGGAACAAAAATTAAGAAAACCCATGTAGGTGGAAGGCTACCGGAAAACAGCACTGGGTGCAAGTAGAGTTGAGTGATGTTGCTATGAAACCAAACAATGGAATCCTAGAGGCATATGTTAGGGGGAAAAACACTGGAAAATGTAATTAACTCGGAGGGAGTGACTACATTCCAATTTGAAGAAGTATATACCTGAAGGAGTCGGGGAATGGTCGTGTCATGAAGTGAGGTAAATTGAACCTGCTAACGGGTACCTGGACACATGAAATCAAATACTTGAAGTGAAAAATACTTGATAATAATGAATATGACATAGGAACCAGAATACAAACCAAAATAATAGTGAGAAAACATACATATGAAATGGTTGACTAAATAGGGGGCCTAGGGAATGTGGGTGAAATGATGAATGGATATTGTAGCATGGAGGGCTTCCCGAATTTTGTGAATGTCGACCATTTTTTTATCTCAATATTCAATAATAAAAGGAAACATGTAGGTGAAATGGTCAAATTTACGACATAGTGTGCATGGGTAAATATGATGTGCATTCATTGAAGTGGACACATAATAAATGCTAGAGAAACTGGACTTTTTGGATCCTATCGGTTGTGATACCGACTGAGTGGGTTTTGGCATGGACATTTGATGGAATGTTGCAAGTGTGTCTTGAAAGTAGGGGAGATAGGGATAGTGATGGGTGTAGTGGCCATATTATTAACATATATCATATGTGAATTTAGTACACAATATCTTATTGTGTGGGGGGTAGACTCATGTGTAGGGTCAAGCCACGTGCCTACTAGGGTGGGTAGTAATGGTGTTTCCCTGCTTTGACAGATAAAGTTCCTTGACTCTGGAAGAGTGGGACATATATTTGTTGGGTGACCTTATGCTTCACAAAGAGCACAGAAGGGTTGTACTCAAAGAGGGTTCTAATTATTTCCCTCGGAATTGGTATTCCTCCCCCCAGTTTTGTGACCAGGTTGTGGCAATAATGGGTTCATTAGGGTCTTCACATGTTGCATGGGTAATGCAGATGTTTTCGGTGCAAGGGAAGGTACTGGTACCATAAATGATGGGTCAATACACCAAACAAGTATGGCTAGCACCATGTTGGGAAGCGTGAGTGTAGCTACTACATAGCACATTGTAACTCCTAGTGTTCAATAGAAGAATGAGATATGGGTTAGGGGGTGATGAATGGTATGTGAAGACATGGGTTGTTCATTCATGGGTGAAAACCTAGGGAGAGACCGGGATACTAGTTCTGCCATAACATAAGTGATAGTGCACGCTTGGGAAAATTCTAAAGGTGGAATGCATGGTGGGTCACCTTGGTATGTGACAAGGAGCAAGAGATCTTGAAATATCCCTGGACCTATTTTTGTGAAAGCTGGAAATTATGGTTGTTCCCTAATGAGGGGAAGGGTTGTGCCCTAATGAGGGGGAGGATATTATCCAAATTCGTCGTGGGATGAGTTTTGTAATGTGTCAATTGATCAACAGTGACGACCTTCCCATTGTGAGGGAATATCATGGTGCAAAATTCTGATGAGGCATTCACGTTCATTGCGTATATATAGCTATATCCAAGGAGAATGTTGTAGTCCAAGGGGGCGTTGATGACATCGATGTCAATCAAGACCATTTTTCTTGCTAGCTTTATGGGGAAATTTTGAAAAATGACTTCGGGTTGGTATGGGAAACCATCATAGCCTGAAGGGTAATAGAAAAAGGGGCCAAATCAGGGGAGGATAGCTTCTACCAGACACTTTTGGACATAATGCATGTGGATGCTCCATCATCAACAATGCATCTATGAATAGTGATGTTCCAAACTATGACTTAAAATTGGAAAGAAACTAGGGAGGGGAATCAAGGTTCTGCATTGTCTAAATCGAATGCAATAAGGCATGATTCAGAAGGGTCGATTACCCCCAATTTTGATACCATAGATTTCCTTTATGAAGGACAGTTTTGCAAGACCTCAATCATAGACATGGTTGTATGAGACTAATCCAAGTCACCATGACGATATCATTGTGAACTATTCATGCATGTGGGTTATGAGTGGTATGTTGTAAAGGTTCTCATGATACTCGTGGAGTAGGGTCACCACTAGGACGTGGGATTATTAAAGGTGTACTAGTTGATGATTATGTGGCATCCAATTTGATCAGAGGTGAGTCGAGAGGCATATTGTATTGATGGTTGTGTCTGAAGATGGATGTCTTCACACGTCATCAGAATCTTACGAGTGGAATAATTGTCAGGAATGACCTTGTTCCAGTGTTGGGTAGTGTCCCAATGGTTGAGTAGGAAGCCCGGTATTTTGTTGTGTATCCACAACTCCTTGTTGGAGGAAAGAGTTATGTAAGTAGGTGGGTGGTGGAAGTTAAGGAAAATTATATTGATCAAGCAGAGTACCATGAGGGGTAGGGGATCCTTGGGTATTCATAGGTTCCTTCATATTTTTGAAGTTCACTATTTGGGGGAAATGATGAGTATAATTTTTGTACTCACCACCAAATACACAAGTTTCTAAGGTTGTCATTCTTCCCCTGATGTTTCTAGCCATTATTGTTTCCAGTGTTTTGGTTATAATTATTGACATTAGGGTTTCCCCCTGCTTGAGTATTTTTTTGTTGAGGGTGTCCCCCCTATCCCTGGTTGGAATTGGGTTTATGTTTTTCTTTCTTCTTAAGAATGTTCTACTAAGTAGTAAGCCTAACCATGTTTAGTTATTAAAATTCTTGAACATGTTGTACCAGTGAAGGTTGGACAAATTGACACCAACATGTTGTTGAGCCTATGGTGGAATAGCATTAGGTGATGGAGGACCAAGGAATGGTTAATATGGGTTACTTTGTTGGGGAGTCCAATATGGATTTAATGATGTGGGCATTCCTCTACTGCAACTTGGGTTGCAAGAAGGTCCATGAGTATCTGAGAGAATCGATATGCCTAGTGGGGGCAAGGGATTTGCTATATGCACAGGATTGTTCCCCCCAGCTATTGGAGGATGGAGGTGGGGAATGGGCTACCAGGTGTATAGGGCATGCCCATTGTGGGAGGGTAGCAAGTTTCCCCTCCATAAGGTTTAGTGTATTTACTGGTGTTGTACAGGGGTGTATGGATACCATACGGGTTGAAGTGGGTCATGGACCCGATTAGTCTGTCAACCGAGTGGGATGTTCCAAGTTTTTCCTAACCAAATGGTTGGGTTTGAGGAGCATCAGGAAGCACCGTATATAGGTAACCGGACTGAAAGTAAATCAAATCAAAGTGTTGGGATTTGGTTATGGCCTCTTCTTCACTTTGTGGCATGGTAATGGCAACATATTTTGAGATAAGCGGAAAAAGATATTTGAGGAACCAATCAAGGAGTAGTTCCTTGGTGATGTAAATCTTACATGGGCTTCTTCATCGATGCCATTCGTGGATATGACCCACAATATGGGTGGTGGAAGTGGTTTGGAAAAAATCTAAGAGAATTTTCAAACCATTTTCATGGTGAAGTGGTAACTGAAAGAAGGTTGAAAATCCTTGGATAAGGATGTGAAGGTCACATGGGACCCTACTTTTTCATATACATACCATTTTACAGAGGGACCAATTAAATTTCTTTGAAATAGTCATATCCAGATGGAATCATCTGTGACATTGTTGGATGAACACCATCTATAGAATATTATGACATGGTTGGCGGGATTTTCATCCCGCTTCCCTTCAAACTTTGGAATGTCTAAGGAAACCTTGATCGACATGGGCGGCCAAGTGGCATCGTGTAATATGATATCATTGTTCAGTTTTGTCAGATTGGGAAGATTCAACAAAGTCATGTATGGTAGGTTTTGTGTTCCTACCATTGTGGTTGAGTGTCGAGAATCAATTCCTAATAAAGAAGGACTGTTGGATGAGTTGTTTTGGAAATCTGTGCCTAACAAGGTGGGACCAATCACTGCTACACTCAAAGGTAAGTTGGGAGGTCGAATTGATGAAATAGTGAGACCGAGGATACCTTCCAATACTGATGGGAGGTCGAGTAGGAATATAGAACATCGAGGAGGTAATGGGTCCCTTATGGTTTTGGACTAGAAAATGCATATGTCAGTTGGTAAGTGGAATACAACTAACTAGTGCTTTTGAAAATAAATATGGCCTACTTTAGCAAAGAACAAATTTGAATGCGGTATGTGTCAAATGGATACAACAAACATACATATATAAAATTTAAGTAAAATGTTTGGGTAGGATGAGATATTTTTCACATGGGGGAATAAAAATTAAAAGCATGTATCCTAAAGACCTAGCATTTTTCCTCTCAAAGTCATTTGGCCTTCCAATAGCTTTCGACAATGGGACATGAACCCACCAGAAGAAATGCTAGTGAAAGTGTGAAAGATCAATTATAATGAGAGGTAAAGGGTGCATGTCCTGGAGGAACTAGTGGCATTTCTGAATAATCGTTCAAAATCCAACCTAGGTGCAAGTGCAACCCACAACTACCACCTCTATAGAATTCCTAATTTTTTGGCCACTAGGTTACCTCCTCCAAGTGTGGGTTGGGGACTCTCAGCCTAAAAAAGCGGTCACAGACCAAGATACCTCACAAGAGTTGGGTGGCTCAAGAAGGCTCACGTGAACAACCAGACCTAAGCCTTTTCTTCTTCACGAGTATCTCCCTGCCTCAGTATAGCACAGTTGAGATGAAATATTTAAATACCCTAAATAGTCAACTACTATGTTTCCAATGAAAAGTGATAACAAGGGTTTTTTGGATTCCTACCCCCGAAATCATAACCTGTACTAAAATTTTGTTGTGTGACCTCATGAGTGAGGATTTTAGTAGGTTCTTTAAATTTTAGGATTGGGGTTATGGACCAACCCATTTTCTTAAGGGTGTGAATGAAGGATCTTAAGGACTCCTTGGTCATTTTGATTCTCCTAGATCACTTTTGGATGCAAGGATAATAGCATACTTAGACATAGGTGAACTTTGGATACCTTACTGTGTGTGAGTGCAATGATTTGCAAGTGTGAATTGTGTGAATGCTAATGTGTGAAATTGGATCATGTGGGTATCGTGGAGCCCTTACAATATTTTAATTAAACACTAAATGTTATTTGCAACCTTGCGAAAATTGTAAATGACTTGAAATTAAAACTAGCCCTCGATTGTCAAGAGGTGGACATATGGGGTCCTTTTACAAGCTTTAACTCCCTAAGTGTTTTTTTTCAAAAATCAAAACTACCCTAGATTGTGAAAAGAAAATTACAATTGTAGTCATTAAACTTCCTAATGTTTGTTTATTTTGCAAATAAACAATAAACATGTGCACATGTATGGGTACTTACTTTCAAACTTCTGGTTTTAATTCCTATGTGTTTTTTACATAAACAAGGAAGATGAAGAAATCCTTTAGACATTTTTCTAATCCACCAATATCACTCAAGAGAGTGTGAGGTGAAGATCATATACAAGGTAAAAAAGAGGAACTCCTAATCCAAAAAATGATTAATGAAAGAAAAACATGTAACTAACAAAATCTCATGTGCTTAGGAGGACATCCATGCGGCAAGGAAAAAGAAAATTTGGTTCTTTTTATGTCCTCTACCAATCTAAGTTAGTTATCCCCTATGCAAGAATGAACTTTAAAACCAATTTTTTTGTTGGTTACAAGGTGCAATTAATTTAACTCTTAATCCCTATTGGCAGGTCAAAGTGGAAAACATATATGGATTATGAAGAAAAAAGATTTGCATGAGTCACAGTGATGAAAAGTGCATTGATGGGTGCAAATCATGCAGGCAGAAGACGTCATGATAGGCGATACTTGCATAGCTCTGAGCATATATTCTTTCAAAAGTCGCATAGAGTGTAGCACTATGGACAGAAAAATTCCACACAATTGCCTACAATTATGGGGGTATGAAAGTTTGGTTTAAACCTGTGATTAGATTGATTTTTCAACTTGCAACACAATAACAGTAAGAGAAGAGACTCCACAAACCTAAGAGAGAATAATTTTGACTTAGCATACCAATGGAGTCGCCAATTTGTTTTGTCTTTTTCATCACTTGGGTGAGAAAAAGAGACATTTAAGTATTAATTAAGCATAAATAACACCACAAATAGAATGTTAGTATGAAATAAAATTCACAAATCATCCATGCATGAGAAACAAACAAAAGAAAGCATAAATATAATAATTATGAGCATGAAAAGTGGCATAAACAGAAAATAAACAAGGATGAGTTGTATACCAATGGAAAAGACCAAAATGGTAACACCGTAGAATATTGGGATTAGTAGGTAGGATCTCATTTTCCTCCTTGGGAGGTTCCCTTTTTGTCCCTTGGAACCTTCTCTCTCTCTCTCTAGTTGAACAAAAAGTGTGTAAGAATCTCTCCAAGGGGAGAGGTCAATACACAAGCTTGGTGTTATGGATGCAAGGATGAGGCCTTAAGAAGGATGATTCTTCAAGACTCATAAAAACAGCACGACAATTATTTTTCTTCTATATATTGTATGCATACCCATGGTGTAAGGCACCAATTGTATTATAATAAGAAGAAACAGTAATATTGCAACAAATACCAACGGAACAACAAAATAATGAGAATAACAACACCAACAATAATACATGTATTGAATGAAAGAAACATTCACTTGCCTCTTTGAGGGGGAAACCCCTAGCAAATTAGAGATCTATTACAATAATTCTCAATACAAGATGTTACCATGCCTTATACTTCTATCTATACTAATTCTATCTTCTAAAGAACATTCTAGAGGAAGATATTTCTAGAAGCGGAATATTCTATTAGGTCTTCTTACATTTAACTTGTTCACATTATTATATATGACTTATTTACTAATGTCAGACTTTATTACATGGAAAACATACTATTATACCTATGTGAGGGGTTAGGGAGGTTAGGTCCTTAGCATGCCCTCCCCCTTGAAAAAAAACATTGTTCTCAAGGCTTGAGATGGGGAAATTGTTGCAGAATGGTATTTGACTCCCAAGTGGCATATTATGGGGTGTATCATTCCACCGAACCAAGACTTCCTTGATGGTGCACTGACAGAGGTGATGCTCTTGTTGGTTCAAGCCGGCTTATGGCTGCAACCAAATGGATCCTTCTTCATCCAACTCAAGGAGACTAGTTTGACTCTGGAACTTAGTTCCAATCACTTTATTTAAGCATGAAACATGAAAGACAGGATGGAGCTTAGAGTGACTCAGAAGAGCCAATTGGTAGGCCATCATCCCCGCACACTTAAGAATTGTATAAGGACCATAAAATTTAGGGGTGAGTTTCTTACAGTGTTCATCTTTGAGTGAAGTTTTCTTATAAGGTTGCAAACGAAGAAATACTCGGTCCCCTTCAATTAATTGTCATTATGAACGTCCCTTGTTTTCTTGTTGCTTCATGCGATTTTGAGCCATGGCCAAATTTTCTTTGAGGGTACAGAGATTGGTCATGTGAACTATAAGAGTGTTGTCAACCTCTTGAACCTTAGAGACATCATGAATGTATGAGAGAACCAATGGTGGATTATGACCATAGAATACTTCAAAGGGGGTCATGCAAGTGGTAGTATGGTAATATGTGTTGTACCACCATTCAACTAGGGGTAACCATTGAGCCCACTGAGTTTGTCGGTCATATGAAAAACATAGAAAATATGTTTCCAAACACTTTTTGACAGAACTTTCATTTTGTCCACCAGTCTACGGATGATAGGTGGTGCTTAGATGTAGTTGGGTTCCTTGGATTCGAAACAATTATTGCCAATAAATGCTAGTGAAAGTTGGGTCATGGTAGATGCAGTGAATGGGTGTTGAAGAGCACAGAAATAAGCCTATTTGGATAGAAAATCTATTGCCACCATGATGACTATCTTATTTCCTGATTTAGGTAAGTCAACAATGAAGTCCATAGAAATATCCATCCAAATAGTAGGTGGGATCAGGAGAAGTTGGAGTGTTCCTAGAGCTTTGACCATTTTTATTTTATTGCATTGACAGGTACCACATTCATTCACAAAGGTGTGGATGTCATGTTTCACACCTTCCCAAAAAAATGAACGTTTGACCCATTCATATGTTTTGGTAAAACTTGAATGCCCAGTTGTGGGTGAACCATGAAGCTCAGAAAGCACCAGGGATTCAATTTGTGAATTTTTGATTAAATGTAGATGCTCTTTGTATTGAAGCTCTTCATTCGGCCAAGACTACCTGGGAGAAGCTTGAGAATTGTGTTGCAATTTTTGGATCAGATGAGAAATTTTGGGGTCTTGCAGTCATTCCTGTCGAATGGATTGAAGCCAATCTAGTGCAATGAAGGAGAGGGAAAAGAGGGACCCTTCTTCATACTTCCTTCAAAGAGCATCAACAACCAAATTTTCATTTCTCTTTGTTGAAATGATCTCATAATCATAGCCAAATAGCTTAGTCTCCCATTTTTGTTGCTCTGGGGAGAAAATTCGTTGTTTGAGAAAATACTTGAGGCTTCGATGATCAATTTTAAGTTGGAAGTGTTTCCCCAATAGATAAGGACACCACAGATCCATTGCATGCAGAATAGCCAACATTTCTTTTTCATAGGTTGATTGGCCCAAATGTCTCTCTGAAATTTGTTTGCTAGTGAAAGCCAAAGGTCAGTCATCTTGCATGAGGATTTCCCCAATGCCTTTCTCTGAAGCATCACATTCCAGGAAAAAAGTCTAGGTGAATTCAGGTAGTGCCAAGATAGGAGTCGTGAACATAGCCTCTTTCAAGATGTGGAAGGATTGATCTGTTGTTGAAATCCAAGTGAAAGCATTGTTTTTAAGGAGAGCAGTGAAAGGTGTTGCAATTTTTCCATAATTTTGAACAAACTTGAGGTAATATCCCGTTAAACCCAGAAAACCATGCAAGCTCTTAATATTTTTAGGACAAGACCAGTTCTGCATAGCTTCAATTTTCTTAGGATCCACTCATACGCCATCCTTGCCAAAAATATGACCCAATTACTCCACTTTTGAGGATCGAAAGGCACATTTAGACTATTCGAGGAAAATTTTGTGTTGAGAGAGTAGATGTAGAACTTGATCCACATGGGCGAGATGGGTTTGTGAGGTTTTATTATAGATGAGAATATCATCAAAGAGAACTAAAACAAAATGATCGAGGAAAGGAAAGAAGACATGATTCATGAGACTTTTGAAAAAGTGGAGGGGGAATTACACAGGCCAAAGGGCATGACTAAGAAATCATAGTGACCCTCATGAGTTCTAAATGCAGTCTTGGGAATGCCTTCCTCTTTCATATGTATATGGTGGTAACCAAAACAGAGATCAAATTTGGAGAAGTATTGAGCACCACTCGACTCATCCAATTGGTCATCAATGATGGGAATGGGAAAGTTGTCCTTGATTGTGAGTTTGTTGAGGGCGCGAAAATTAGGACACATGTGCCAAGTGCCTTATTTCTTGAGTACCATGACCACGGGAGAAGAATAGGGGTTGGTATTAGGAGGGATAACACCTGTTTCAAGCAATTCTTGAACAATTTTCTCAATTTCATTCTTCTGGGAAAAGAGATGACGATAAGAGAGAACATTGGGAAAAACATTGCCTGGTATGAGAGGAATGGAATGATCATGGATGCCACAAAAAGGGGGAAGTCCCTGGGGAGTGGTAAAAATAGCTTGGTGTTAGGAGAGTATATATTGGAGGTCAGGATGCATAGAGGGTGTCTCAACATCTTGAATGGAATGGAGTTGGGAAATAATGCAAGAATGACATCTTTTATGAGCTTTTGCATTCGATGGGAACTAATCATCTCAAGGTAGCCTGCTTTGATGCCTTGGAACATATACTATTATCCATCTTGTTGGAATTCCATGGTTAATTCCATAAAATCCATGAGAATGGGGCCAAGAGTGCGTAACCATTTTGCATTGAGAACAATGTCACAACCGCCCATGTCAATAGCAAACATATGAGATTTCAGGGGGTGTTGACCAATTTGGAGCCGCACATTTTCGCAACATACGCCACATTTCATGGAACCGCCATTGGAAATCGTGATTTGAAAATTATTGACTACATAGATATAGCAATTGATTTCTTAGGCAATGCGATGATGAATAAAATTATGGGTGTTGCCATTATTAATAAGGATGATGACTTTTTGATGCTTAATGTAACCAATCAACTCAAGGGTTTGGGGAGCAGAGAAACCAGTAAATTCATTCAATGAAATGATCGGTTCAATTTTTAGTGTATCAAAGGGTGGATTAAGATCAGTGATTTGGGATAGCTTGTCCACAAGGGAAACATTTTCCTCCTCTTCAGAAACATCCTCAGACATGGCCTTAAAAAGATTTTGTTCCTTACACTTGTGCCCTGGAAAATATTTGCATCACAATTATAGAAAAGACCCTTGAGTTGGCATTCAACCATATCTTCTCGGGTTAATTTATGGATCTTGAAGGGAGTTGCAAGAGGCACAGGATTGGTGGGTTTAGAGCGAGGAAGAAATGAGGGTTTTCTAGCTTGGGAGGAGACAATATGTTGTGCTTCCTTGGCTCATTTAGTAGATTCCAACCAAGTATGGGGGTGTGCCATTAGGAAGTGAGCACATATTTCATCCTTTAGGCCACGGATAAATAATTCCCGGAAGAAGGCATCTGACATGCCCTCTGTTTTGAAAGCCAAGTGCTCAAAGGCACCAATAAAGTCTTCTACAGTCCCAAACTATTTCAATGTGGTCAAACGGCCTAAATGGTGGGTGTTGATGTCAAAGTGTTTATAAAGCTATGCAAAAAAATGTGTCCAAGAAACATACCCTTGGTGTGAATTTCTATGCCATTGCCACCATTTCCAGTGTTATGGATCTAGATAGATGATACCATAACAAAATTTGGCCAACTCATTAGTAATGCCATGCAAGGAGAAATAATTTTCAATTTGAGTGACCCAACCCGTGGGATACGAGTAATCAAATTTTTTCACCTCAATTCTAGGAAGTAACAAGTCATGATGAAGGTGATTGGAATGAGGACCTTGGAAATGGGAAGAGTCGGTGTCTTCATGATAGGAAGGGTTTTCAAAAGAGGTAGTGTTCAAGGAGTGGCTCATCAATTGGTAGAGTGTCTTTGATGGTGGCGCATTGGTCCTAGAGGATTTGAATGGAGGAATTGAGCTTGCTAATGTTGGAATTGATGGTATTAATGTTCTTTTTCTGGATGTTGTCGAAAATCAAGGTATTAAGTTCTTGCACACGAATGGTTGCCAATGGGGTAGAGGAAAAAATGGGCAAGCGGCTCTGCACTGAAAAAAAAAAGTTATAGGTGAGGGGTATCACGACAGAGGAGGAAAAGAGAGGAATCAAATGGGATAGGTGAAAAATAAGGTTGTCGAAAAGGGTGGTGGGTGGGACCACAGAAAATGATTACATGCGACATATACCACGACGATCAAGCCGAAAATGGGAATCCAATGGGATAGGTCCCAAATAAGGGTATCGGAAAGGGGGTCAGGTCCACACAAAAAAAGTCTTAAAAATGATAGGTACCATAATGATCAGGGTGAAGAGAGGAATCCAATGTGATAGCTCCTAAATAAGGGTGTAAGTGGGACCACTATACTCTTTTCCGGCCTAAAGAATATTGCAGTGACAAATTTCCCAAATTGTTAACAGGTCAAATTGTGTAGGAATTTCACAACCAGAATGCAAAAGGCAAGGTTGCACGACAATATATCTATTTTGGTCATTATCTGTTATGTTACTTTCCCAGGGGGTCAGGGTTTTCAAGGTTCCTATAGACAAGGGTTTTCCCTATGTTATAGCTCTCTGATATACATGCGGGGTCAAACAGTAGTACTCTACCCAATATCTTAGGGCACCAACTAAGGAGGCTCAGTTGTACCTTTAGTCGTACTACTTGATTACCCAAGCACTAAAGAGTATTTTCTTGAGTGTTGTTCTCGATGTCACTAGAGAATTCAGGTGGTCAATCGGTTGATTTAGAGTTGTTTCAGGAGACCTAGGGGACTCATGATATACCTGACGGTACATGGGAGTGATGGTCGTGTACAAATTATGTTTGATGTGATACTACTTGAAGGGGTACCAACAGGGGTTACAGAGGTTTCCAATAAGGTGAAACGTTTGTTTCAAGTAACCCCGTGAAACGGTCTATATTTTTTGCATGTAGTCTTCCCTAACCGCATTTTTACCCGTTGAACAACAGATCTTCATGCTTTAAAGACGTCGGTAGTACATGTCTCTACCCTGGAAAAAAAAATCCCATAACTTCTACAGAGGAAGGTGCTATGATACCACTTGTAAGGTACCAATTGTATTATAATAAGCAGAAACAATAATATTGTAGCAAATACCAGCGGAACAACAAAATAATGAGAATAACAACACCAATAATAATATCTTTATTGAATGAAAGCAATGTTCACTTGCCTCTTTGAGGGGAAAACCTCTAGCAAAGTAGAGCTCTATTACAATAATTCTCAAGACAAGACTTTCTCATGCCTTCTACTTCTATTTATATTAATTCTATATTATAAAGAACATTCTACATTTGACTTGTTCACATTATTATATAGGCCTTTTTACTAATGTCATCATTTATTACATGGAAAACATATTATTCTACTTATGTCAGGGGTTAGGGAGGTTAGGTCCGTAACACATGACCTCCTTTTAGAGGTTTTAATCAAGCTCTATAATAACTAATTCCAAGTGGGAAAGAGATTTCACTTGGGTGTGGCTTCCCATGTCTAAGTGGACATGGAACCACTTAGGGTACCAATCTTGAATGCTAAGGAGTCAAAGACCTCTAAGCACCTCAGCCTAAAAATACTCAAGTTGGGATTTTTGTCATAAATGCATCGAATGTGGTTGAAAATTTACTTATGGTCAATTTTCACGGCTTTAGAAGGAATAGACACACACAGATTGCGCAAAATCCACATTATTGAGTCACACAAATGATTTAAAAACCCACTTTGCATAGTTTTTTGCTTTGTTGAGTATAGTGTTAATGCCATGAGTATGCACTTTTGTGTATTGAACGGTGACCCTTCTAGTAATCACCTATATAGCTCTATGAACAATTTTTAGGTGATAAAAATAGGTTTGCAGGATAGCACATTAAAATTAACACTACATCCATATGTTATCTATTAGAGAACATTTAGGTAGGTCCATGTGATCGTGGCTTAAAATTAAAGAACTACCACAATTTTTTTTTAAAAAGGAACATACAAAAGGACCAAATAGATGAGGTTCATGACAATGTTACTAAAATTTGACTACAATAAAGTTGAGAGGAAAACTAGACATTATCTAGTAGGCACTTGTCCACAAGCTCTTATATATATCAAAAAAAAAAATATGGAAATTGTTGGCTTTTATGGGTTGACTCAAGTTCTAACTACAGGATTACCAACTTCCCTTTGACCATCGGCCCTTCTAGATACCAAAAGGCAACACAGCCCACGGAGTGCACTGCACAGTCTCACCCGATATGGCTTCAATGGGTGGCCGCATGACTCAGATATCTGCAACCATGGGATGGGATATGCTTCTCTCTCAGGGGCATCGTATCTACTCAACTCTTAGCCCTCAAATACCCATTTATTATGCTAACCCTAGTTGGATCTTAATTCTGACCAGTGACACAACTATTCCAACATAGCTTCATTAACCATTCTAACAGCATATATCCCATGACATATTTCATTTACTGCAACATAAGATGCATATATGTATACTAACTATGACATTCATCCATTTAGTGCTATTCTATAGATTTCAACGATTTATCCTTAGTGCGCGGTATTATTTCCTTTATCATTTTAACATGTTCATCATAAAACTCATTAAAGCAAGTATAATCACAGGTACTGCAAACATTCACACATAACCCAGATGTATCGTGGTTCACCCCCCTCCTGGGGCTACGTCCACAAAGATGAGTCGCTTCAACTCTTTATTAATCTTCTTTACAAAATCTAGTGTCGCGGACTGTACATTTCTTCCGCCATTACAATCGATCTCCACAGATCATGATAGTCTCTACAAAACTGAGAACTTCCAACCAAAAACCCAACCAAGCAACCTTTTTCACAATCCTAATACATTCTACTTATACAAAAATGGGATGAATCCCTTACAAAAACCCTAACCCTAGGTGGATTAGGTTTGTCCACTTTTCAACTGCTCCGCAGCAGTTTTTCCACTTTGTAACTACTTTTCCTCGACGTTGGTTTTCCTCTGTTTTTTGTGTTGTTTTTCCTCTGTTTCCGGCACGCTCCACATTTTCTGGCGCTACCTTGATTCCGTCACAACTTCCTTGATTTTCTCCCAAAATTGGTTTGCGCCAACAGAAATGTGCCTCTATCTTGCATAACCCATTTTTATCTAGTTTGAGTGACAAGGCACCACACCTTGGAGGTCTAGTTTAAATGAGTTCTTTTTTTCCACATAATATAAATCAGCTATGTATATCTACCTTTTTTTTTAAATGTATTTTCAAAGTTGAAAATCATAGAGTAGATGAATTCTCTAAGAAAATTGATTTCAAAGACAATATAAAGTCAGTTATATATTGTTGGGGATATCTATCAAATCTTCTATCCAACAAATTAATGGTATCGTCTGTACTGCTAAAATTTTGGTATGATCATTTCACCATAGACAATGTCACATCATTGTCACCCAACCATAGGCATTCACTATGCTACCCCCAAGCACACTAACCTTTGCTTAGATAGAATGATTATGGCAAGTCCACACTAGAACCAACAGATAAACCCTAACCAAAAACACCATTGTTGCAGCAACAACACAATACCAAGAGAATGTATTGTTGATATTATGGTAGTTGTGGGAGGTATTTACCTCCACGTGTAACCCTGACGAGGATAGAATATTTCGGGAAGCAAGAAGAAACCCTAAATAGTTGGTTAATAACCCTAGAAGACAAGTCGGCTCAAAAGAATGATTTGTATTAAGTTATTAGCCTCCAAGAGAATAAGTCAGCCTAGTTAAGTGACTTGGAGGACTATAAATAGAGGGCACTTGAGCTCATTTGTACTCACCCTCTCATAGCTGCATAAGGTAGTGGTGCACAAGTTTGAAGAAGAGTTGCAGTTGCAGTTGTTGTAACTGGTAGATTTCAGTTTTGAATTGGACTCTCTCTTGGTTATGGTTTGGAATTTTTGCTTGGCCTCTTTTGGTTATTCTTGCTTGGTGCGCTATCCCTAGAGAAAGG
>ML878645.1:0-14812 GCA_009831015.1 Picea engelmannii
AATTAAGGGAAAACTAAATTAGACACATGTTTCTTGTTGACTTTTCAACACTCCCTCTCAACAAGAAAGGGATTATCCTTCACCCCAATCCTGTCTCTATGATATTCGAATTTGCTCCTGGTGAGCGCCTTTGTCAGAATGTCTACATCCTAATCTTCCGTAGGAATGTATTGAAGCAACATGATATTCCACTACACACAATGTCTGAGATGATGATACCGGATATCTATATTCTTAGATCTTTCATGAAACATAGGATTAATCAAGAGTTTAATGCAACTCTAATTATCAAAATAAATCACTGTCAAATCTAAGTGAGAACCAAACAAGACAACCAAGATCTTCCTCATCCAGATAGCCTCACATGTAGCTTGGCTCGCTGCCATGTAATTTTCTTCCACTGAACTAAGAGCCATGGATCTTTGTTTCTTGTTGTACCAAGAAACAGTTGTAGATCCGATACTAAAGATCCCTCCTGATGTGCTCTTTCTTTCCATTGGGTTTCCTGCCCAATCTGCATCCGTGAAGCCATGCAACTTCACCTCATGCATCTGTCTATACCATAATCCATACTCAGATGTTCCCTTCAGATATCTCAGGACATGCTTACCCACCCTCTAAAAGAGTTTGGTAGGCTTAACCATCGCTTGACATAACTGGTTAACCGCATAGAAAATGTCCGGTCTCGTGTTCACTAAATACATTAGCGAACCCACTAACTGTCGATAGATAGTAGCATCCACTAACTCTCCAGAAGTAGCATCCTCTTTCCTCCAGTTTCCTAGAAGAGGAGTATCCATGGGTTTGCAACCCTCCATGTGAAACTTACCCAGTATCTCTCTTGTATACTTTCCTCGAGACACAAAAAGTTCACCATCTCACTGTCATATTTCCAAACCAAGGAAATAATGAAGAAGGCCCAAATCCTTCATCTCAAACTCCTTTGCAAGGTCCTCCTTGCATGAGTGTATCAACTGCTCATCACCAGTAAGTATTAAATCATCAACATAAAGCACAATGATCAAAAGCTTACTCTCCACCACAAATTGGTATAGGTTTGCACCTGCTTCACTTTTGGTGAAGCCCAATCCGGTGAAATAGTTGTCTATCCGAGTGTACCAAGAACGGGGTGCTTGCTTCAGCCCATACAATTCTCTCTTGAGTCTGCATGCATGCAACTCTCTGTCAAGGGTCTCAAAACCTTCTGGCTACTCAATGTACACTTCTTCCTCAATGATCCCATTGAGGAACATAGTTTTTACATCCATCTGATGAATACGCCAACCCATCTGTGCTGAGAGTGCAAGGATGGATCTTATGGAAGAGTACCTTGCGACAGGTGCAAAGGTCTCACCATAATATATCCCCTCAATATGTGAGAAGCCCTGAGCCACAAACCTGGCCTTGTATTTCTCCACACTCCCATCAACAACTTGCTTTACCTTGTAGATCCATCTTGAACCTACCACTGATTTATCAATCGGTCTTGGGAAAATTTCCCATACACTGTTTTTGATAATGGATTCATACTCCTCTACCATAGCATCAACCCAAGTGGGGTCCTGCACTGCTTCTTGAAAGGAATATGGTTCAGTCACAATACATTTTCTCATAAGAGCCATGTATCCAGCAAATCGATCAGGAGACTGTCTCTACCTGCGCTGTGAAATAGGGGCTCCTATATTTTGTGCAGCATCTAGTCTCAATCTATCAGCTTCCGTGGTGCACTTTCTGCCATTTATGATGGATGGATCTGCTTGAGTGGTTTCCTCCACTCCATGAACCTCTTCATGTGGCTGATCCACATCTTGAGACTCATCCTTGGGAACCAACAGTTCCTCTTCTGCATGCAAGTCTAGCTCCCTCTCAAGCGACAACCGCACGGCTTTCCCCTCATCGAATTTTATATCCTGTCACATAACAGTCTCTTACTGTTTGGAAAATACACACAATAATTATGGGGTGTTTCTGTGTACATCCCAAATATCCCAACTTCAACAGTCGGTTCTAGCTTCTTCCTGACATCCTTGTTTACATGCACATAAACAGATGAACCAAAATTTTTTAAATGTGAAACATCAGGTTTCTTACCAGTAAAAGCTTCTTCAGGTGTACCCATGCCAAGTACTCTATGAGGACAACGGTTCTGCACATAAACCGTAGTATTGCATGCTTCTGCCCACAAATGCAATGGTAGGCCTTGATCATGCAACATCGCTCGTGTTGCACCCACGATCGTTCTGTTCTTTCTCTCCGCGACCCCATTTTGTTGTGGGTTATGAGGCACTATGAGTTCTCTTTGAATTCCTTCTCTACTGCAGAAGTATTTGAATTCATTAGAGATGTATTCTCCACCATTATCACTCCTTAGAGCCTTCACTTGCTTCCCCGACTCTTTCTCCACCAATGCTTTAAACTCATAGAACTTTGATAATGTTTGATCCTTCTTCTGCATGAAGAATATCCAACATTTACGAGAGAAGTCATCAACAAAATAACATAATACATGTGTTTTTCTATTGAAGCAACCGAGAATGGTCCACACACGTCTGTGTGAACTCTCTCCAGGATTACCAAAGTATGGTTCTCCTTTTCATGAAAGGTGGACTTTCCATACTTCCCCAGGGTGCACCCCTTGCACTGATATGACTGAGCAAGTGTTCCCCTTGGAAGTCCAGTAGATATTTTCTGCATGATCTTCAAGGCTCCATGATGAAGATGGCCTAATATCCTGTGCCATAATTCGCCCTCATCCTGGCTCACCACTGTTTCTGCCTTTCCTATCATGGCACCACAACCATCTACCTGTAGCATATAGAGATTCTTAACTCGAATCCCTATCTTCTTGACTTNATGGTTTACCTGACTCCCTCTGAAAGGTAATGGTACCAATACCAGTTTCACTGTATTTTCCATCATTGCCCATTTCTATACGCATTCTGAGATCTTTCTCCTCCAAGTCAATGAAAGACTCTTTATCTCCTGTCATGTGGAAAGAAGCGCCACTATCCAAATACCACACTGATCCTGATGCACTTGATGCCATGCATGAAATCAAAGTGAATTCAGGCTCAAATTGTGAGACAAGAGCCTCACCAGTTGCAGCTCCAACAACCGTCTTGTTCTTCTTCTTCTGTGGAAAGTTAGTAGCGAGATGCCCACGTTCGTGACAGTGAAAACACTTCACTTTGGACAAATCCAGCTTCTTGACTTTAGACTCAGAATTTGATTGGAATTTCTTCCCTTTCCCTTTCCTTGCCTTGGCAGTCAAAGCACAATCCTCTTCATCATCATGCCTTGATGAAGATCCATCTCTGGTGTTCCTCCTAAACTCCTCTTGCACCAGATCCGACCATAGTCGTTCTCAATCCGGTAATTTTTCTCTTCCATTGACAGAGTCTTGATAACTGTGCCAACTCTTAGGAATCCCTAGGAGCGCCAAGCTCACCAAATCATCAACAGCGACTGTTATTCCCACACTTCCAAGCTCATCTCAACATTGGACAAACTTTGTGAGATATTTTGGAATGGTGTCGCCTTTCTCCATCTTAATCTTCTTGAGTTTATCTTTGAGTGCCAATTTCCTATGGTTGTTACTATTTTGGAACAGATCTGTCAAAACCTTCCACATTTCATATGGTGTGGTTTTCCCATGGAGACTTGAGACAATGTGGTCTTGTACTCCCTCCAAAAAAATCCTCCTCGCCCTCGCCACTTTCTTTTTCCATGCATCAAGATTTGCAGTGTATGTTGCATATGTCTTAGGAACATCTGTGTCAATGTAAACCTTCAAGCCATTGTATTCAAGCACTGCCTCCATCCTTTCCTTCCATGCAATGTAGTTAGAGCTGCCCTCGAGTGCATACTCCAACCTCAAGCCATTGAAAGTCATTTCGATCTTGAATCAAGTGTCGCACCAAGAAAATCTTGAAAATTTGAATGTTATCCAGCCCAAAACTCAACCCCTTCACTTTCCCCTTGCCCTGGGAGGTTCGCACCTCACCTGAGAGAAACCTGAGGGAAGTTCGCACCCTGCCTGTGTATAGCCTGCGAACTTTCCTATCAAGTTTGCACCCTGTTAGTGTATTTACCTACGAGAATGCCCTGGAAGTTCGCACCCTGCTCCACTGTTAGGGTGAGGGAAGTTCGCACCCTGCTAGTGTATTTTCCTGTGAGAATGCGAATGAAGTTTACACCCTGCCTTTGTCTAGGGTGCGAGAATTTATGTTCTTGAAAAAGCCGGAAGTTTTTAGTACTAGAGTTCGCACCCGGCTAGAGGCGGGACCTACGAGAATGAAATTATGTTCACACCTCACTTCCGTGACTCCGTGAACTCCGTGGCTCTGATACCATGTAGAAATTTCGAAACAAATTAATGTATTCCTACGATTCTCCTGATCTAACAATTTCCGCCACTTGTTAAATATAGAATCGCTTCTACTATTATTATTGCGGAAACAATTAAACCATGATCACAACCACAATGCACAAAGTGAAATATCAATAACACACAACACAAAAGTTTTACTGGGAAAGCTTAAAGCTAAAAACCCCACTATCATATATTATGTATATCATGAATCATGAAACAATCTTATACAAAACTCTAATCCAATATCTCTCAGTACAATACAATCGTCTCACACTTTCATACACAAATTAGCAAATACATGCGCCAATTCCTGTGTCCAGATAGCCTGCCTCCTCTGCACAAACTCTATAATCCTAATTCTCACAATGAATTGCATGAATACAATTGCCTCATTTGCACATGCTCATAAGCATATCCATTGCATGTGTGAACAAATCACAACTAATAGCCAAACTGTCCCTTTCACCTGTTATCTCAACTTGTGTCCATTGGAACTAACATGCATGTAGTTAACCGTGGTGAATCTTCAGTTGCATGCGAGTTAACTGATTGTGAATTAATGAATAATTAATTCACTGAACTCACACTAATACAACTAAGACTAACTCACTTAACTACACTTATAATTCTGTTACAATTCCAAATCACTCAGTTATGTATGAGATAATAGATTAATATTTATTGTCTAATTTAATTAAGGGAAAACTAAATTAGACACATGTTTCTTGTTGACTTTTCAATAGATTTCCTCAACCTCATTGATTCCTACAGGGTCTGTGCACACGATAAGGTGCTACCTACCCTCCTCAGATGGGCGGGTGTTATTCTCTCGTGACTTCGCCACCCGCGAAGTTGAAAGACTTCCCTCTAGAACTTTCGATGTCCGAATCCCCAATATGGGTGATTTCACGACATGTGTCCTCCTGCAGATGGACGGCTCAAATCCCCTTTTGCTATTTTGGGACTTCTGATGTCGAGTGCCTGAAATCTCGTCCTCTGGATTCCCAAATTCTTGAATGCCAAAATCCTGATATGAACTCCTTCTCGGGACTTTCGCCCCAGTTCACGAGGGCTTAACCCTCATGCATATCCTGACAGATCCAATGACTGTTGGGTTTTCTAATTGATATCTGACGGTTTAGATCAGTCCCACATTGTGCACTCTCCCACTGCTCCTTGGACATGGAAAAACCAACGGTCCAGATACTCTCACGGACCTTGGGGATCTACGCTCTTGATTTCTTCGGCACTCACGAAGATAAAGGAAAGGGGTTAAGGCATGTAACACCCTCGTTTCTTCCTCCAACCTAACGGTCGTGAATGACCGTAGATATTTCGACAGGATCTCGTCCGTCAGTCAATACCTATCCCTACATTACTATTTCAGGATTTCAAGAGGATCATTCTTCCTCGTATAGGGTTACTAAGACTTGTGCCTTCAAATCCTTTTCCAAGTTCTTGATAATCTTTCCAGGAAGGATATCTCTATGGAGAGATCTATTCCAGGTATTCATGGGGACAAATAAAGGTATACATTTCTCGAGAATAGACTCAAAGTCTGAATTAATTCAATATGCATATATATATATATATATATATATGTACAAATCTATCTATAAACATAAGTCGTACGTGGTCCTTTCAACAAAAGCATGAAACCACCATTTCTAATCAAACACGACACAGACAGTCTTATACTAAAACCCTTCATGATTTCACGGCTTATGAGCATAAATGTCAGAATATACATTTCAAGATACAAGATGAAAAACACTTATCAGAAAAAAACCAGAAGTGATGCAACTGCTGAGAGGGGTGCTCGTTTCCACCCAACTGTAGGCTCAACGACTCCTAACGGATTTACCACTAGCCACCCCTGAGCTGAGACCATGATGTTACGAGACTACGTCTCTATTTTCCAGTGACCAAGAATGAAGGTTACTCTCCTTCTTCTCTACTATCACTCACTCTGCATTTTTCCAGAGTTCTCTTCCTTCCCTTGCATCTGCCCCTTCTCGCTTCTCCCTCACTCCTTTTTCCTCTTGTGAGGTTGTGTGTGGCACGATTTCCCTTATACTGGTCAGGCCTGACGAATCTACAGATGTGAGGTTCACCCCCCCCCCATCCCTCATTACTCATGAGGAGCCATTTACCTACCNTCGGGGCCAGCGATCCGCTCTTGGTTCTCTGGGCCAGTGAAGTCCAAATACGGTATTGGTTTCGGTGGAAGTTAATGCCACCTTTCTAGGTGCCTTCCACCACCTTTCTTCAGCCATCGTGGTCTCTTTTTCAGCACCTTCCCCTCTCAACAGTCCTGCAATATATATATATAATATTATTTACGTTCATCGACCTTTTCCACAAGGTCCATTCAGACCACACATTCACATTTTTGAGTTTGCCGCAGTTCATGGCCAGTATAGTTATTTTTATAGACTGGGGGAAACACAGTGTTACAATTCACTCCCCCTTAAAGGAACATCATCCTCTATGTTCTTATCTATCAACATGACATGCATGTATAGAAGTAAGAAAAATCGGATATGCCTATCTCATGGCATCCTCCATTTCCCACGTAGCCTCATCTGGGCCAAAATGTCTCCACTGCACCTTGACCTATGTAATGGTTTGGTTATAGAGTGGGGTTTCCTTTCTGTCTAGTATGCATTGAGGTTCTGGTAGAAATTCTCCCTTCGGTTCCACCTGAATCACAGACCAATCAATTACATGGTTAGCATCATGTACATATTTATTCAATAATGAGACATGGGAAACATTATGTGCTTTAACTATGGGAGGAAGTGCTAGCCTATAGGATACAAGTCCCACTCTATCTAGAACCTCAAAGGGTCCAAAATAACGAGGTGTCAACTTGGCACAAGCTCCCATTTTTAGAGAACTCTTCCGGGGTCTAACTATGAGATATACATGGTCTCCCGTTTTGAACTCTCTTGGAGTTCTCTTTTGGTCGACATAACTTTTCTGTCGATTCTGGGTGACCTTCAGGTTTTGTTTTATCTGACTCACCTGCTGTTCCATTTCTTTCAACATGTCGGGTCCAAAAGAAATCTTGTTTACGGGATTACTTCAGTTGACTGGAGTGTTACACGGTCTACCATAGAGGGCTTTGAAGGGACTCATCTTCAAGGATGCTTGGTAGACGTTGTTGTAGGTGAATTCTACCATTGGCAGGTAGTCTTCCCACTTCCTGGTTTGATGCATTACATACATTCTTAGCATGTCTTCAAGTATTTGGTTCACTTGTTCTATTTTTCCGTCGGTTTGAGGGTGATAGGCGATGTTAAACAACAATGTGGTCTCTAAGCCAGCCATCAGTGATTTCCAAAAGTTAGAAGTAAATTTCATGTCTCTGTCAGACATGATCTCTTTCGACATACCATGCAGTCTAAATATCTCCTTCCTGAATACCTGGGCGATGTCTATTGCCTTGCAAGTCGACTTGACGGGGATGAAGTGAGCAGACTTGCTCAATTTATCCACCACCACCATAATGGTCTCATTCTGTTTGTTTGAGGTTGGTAATCCAGTGATGAAATCCATGGAGATGGTTTCCCATTTCCATTCTGGGATTGGTAAAGGTTGCAATAATCCTGCTGGGTGTTGATGTTCTGATTTAACCTGTTGGCACTCTATGCATTTGGCTAAGTACTCTGCTATGTGTTTCTTCATTCCAGGCCAATAGAATTGTCTCCCAGTGGCCGTGCTCATCTTCTGGTATCTTGGATGACCTGAGTAGGGTCTTTTATGTAGTTCATCCAGTATGAACCTCTTCAAGTCGTCACAATCTGGAATATGAAATCTTCTCTTGTAAGTGAGCAGACCTCCTTCGGTCATCTAGTAGCCTTCATATTTTACTCTGGTGGGTTCTCACTGTAGGTACATGGTCACAGTCTGGATGAAGGGATCTATTTCTTGTGCATTTCTGATTCTTTCCTTGACATCTTTCTCGTAGGTGCTCACCACTTCCAGGTGAATTGTTTTCATACTTCTGCTAAGGGAATCGGCCACCCTATTTTCCTTTCCTTTAATGTGTTTTATCTCAAAATCAAACTCGCTAAGGAGGGCCATCCACCTAGCTTGTCTAGAATTGAGCTTTGGTTGATCAAACAGGTATCGCAATCCACAGTGATCTGTCATAATTACAAATTTTCTTCTCAGGAGGTAATGCCTCCACATTTTCAAGGCATGCACTATGGCATCCAGCTCTAGATCATGGGTCA
The DNA here is from genome assembly GCA_009831015.1 of Picea engelmannii. Taxonomy (NCBI): domain Eukaryota; kingdom Viridiplantae; phylum Streptophyta; class Pinopsida; order Pinales; family Pinaceae; genus Picea; species Picea engelmannii. The sequence continues at coordinate 8,614 of ML878645.1, forward strand.
CATAGTTGACTTCATGCTTGTTCAATTTTCGGGATTCATAGTAAATCACACTTCCTTCCTGCATAAGGACTCCTTCGAGCCCTTCCTTATAAGCATATGTGCACACGAGGAAGTCAGCTTCTGGATCAATGATCTCTAGCATGGGTGCATGGGTCAGTAGATGTTTCAGGGTTTGAAATCTTTCTTCACTTTTCTGTGTCCACAAGAATTTTGTGCGCTTCTTTTGGAGGGTAGTGAATGGACAACCAATCTTGGAGAATCCTTTTATAAATCTCCTATAGTATCCTGCTAATCACATAAAGGATCTGATGTCCAAAACATCCTTTGGGGTAGGCCATTCCATGATAGACCTAATTTTGTCAGGTTCTACTGCTACTCCTTCTTCAGAGAGAACATGGCCTAAGTAATGTATTTGCTTCTGGAAGAATTCACATTTGCTAAATTTGGCATAGAGCTGATGTTCTCTTAGCACTTGCAACACAAGTCTAAGATGCTCTTCATGCTCTTTTCTGTTCTTGGAGTAAATTAATATATCATCAATAAAGACAAGAACAAATTTGTCTAGGAACTTGTTGAGTACATTGTTCATCAAGCACATAAAAGTGGCAGGGGCATTGGTCAACCCAAATGGCACCACCACAAACTCATAATGACCATACCTCGTTCGAAAAGAATTTTTATGGATGTATTCACTCTTGATTCGGATTTGATGGTATCCCAACCTCAAATCAATCTTTGAAAAAATAGACGCAACCCCCAATTGATCGAACAGGTCATCGATCCTGGGCAAGGGGTACTTGTTCTTTATGGTTACCTTATTGATTTTCCTATAATCTATACACAGTCTAAGGTTACCGTCCTTCTTTTTCATGAATAGGATTGGTGCTCCCCACGGAGACATGCTAGGTCGAATATAGCCTTTATCCATCATTTCTCTTAATTGCATCTTGAGTTCAACTAAATCGGGTGTGCTCATCTGGTAGGGTGTCCTAGATACCGACACCGCTCCTAGTGCAAGTTCTATCGAGAAGTCTATATCCTTCTCGGAGGTAAACCCAATACCTCTTCTAGAAACACATCTCTATATTCTCTTAGGATAGGGTGATCGTCAGGGCTTGGTTCATCACCTTCGATTGTTTTCAACACCTGTATTTCATATAGGGGACACCCCTTTCGGCAATACTTTCTCATTTGCAGAGTTGATATTTGTCTCACCGAGATAGGTTTTTGGATCCCTTGAAGGGTTATCCTCTTCCCTTCCTTACTTACACATTCTAAGGTCTTATGGTAATAGTCCAATCTGGCTTTATGGGTAGCTAGCCAATCCATACCAATCAACATAACATATGATCCTAGGGGTAATATGTTAAGGGTCTCTTGGGTGGGGGATTTACCCAACATCAATTGGCAGGCTGGTATAACCTCTACTATCCTCCTTTTGGTGCCAGTGGCTAATTGTACCAACCATGGCTTGGTATGTTTTTGTGGCTATAGTTTACACTTGTCAACAACTTTAGGGGCTATATAACTCAAATTTGAACCAGGGTCAATTAAAACAGACACTAGATGGTTGGAAATCATACCTTCTATTTCCACTACTAAAGATTGGTGGCCAGCTTGGTTATTATCCAAGGATGCATAAATTTGTGGCACACTCCTGGCCACATCATTGACGGTAGTAGTTTCTTGGATGTTATAAATCCTCCAACTATTCTGTTGTCGGTGTGGAAAGTCTCTCAGGAGATGTTCTTCTCCGCAACCCCAACATTTTAGAGGTTCTCTCTTTGGGTTATCAGTCTTCACTGATATGGGTCCAGAATTTTTATTGCCGCTCAAGGAGGGAAAATTCTTTTGGTGCATACTCCGGGCTGGGAAGCTCATTCTTGGGTTCTTCTTATAGTCATGGATGATTTTAGGGGCTAGAGTTCGCTCATGGGCTAATTTTCCATGGTTTTTCCAAAAAAGAGATTCGCTATTTTAAAAATGATTCACCCAAATTCTATAGGATAAAATTATTTTACCTTAAAAATCACCAAAAATTTATAAAAACTATATAAAATCCTTAGAAATTTGAATATTTTTACAAAAATATCGCCAAACATTTATAGTTGGCATATGAAGGATTGGTAAGATTCGCTAAGGTTTCTACATTTTAAAATAAATTTCCATCCTTAAAATCATCCCTACTTATAGTTCTTAAACCCTGGGGATTTAGTTCCCCTTTTTTGAAATCTTGAACTATTCTTCTGCTTCCATCCTTCGCGAGGTTTTGCTCGATGCCCAAACTGTTCATGACAATAGGTCACCTTTCGAATAGTGCCTTCTAGAGTCTTTGGCTCATCAAATTCAATTCTATTCTGATAGTCCTTAGGTAGTCCACTGATGAAGTGTTGCACCTTTTCCTTTTCCGCCTTAATATAGGGTACATACCTCAACAAATCGAGGAATTTATTGACATATTCTTCTATAGTAAGTTGTCCTAGTTTGAGTTCATAAAACTCTTTAGTCTTTTCGTTGAAATATTTTTACGAGAAATACTTCTTCTGAAAGTATTTCTCAAACTGTTCCCAAGACAGGTCCTCTTCACAAACCCCTTTCACATTCTTAAGGTCTTCCCACCAAATGGAAGCCTTTTTGTTCAAGTTGAAGGTGGCCACTCGAGCCTTCATATTTTCTAAAAAGTCATGGACTCTGAAATGCTTCTTTAGTCCAAGCAATCAGGCCTCTACTTCCTCTCCCTTCTTTATTTCACCGTCGAAGGAGGGTGGTTTGGCTTTTCTGAATTCTTCAAATTTTCAACCTTTGGAAGGATTTTGCTTCTTTTGTTTCTTTCGGGAATAGGAACTGGTTCTACTGCTAGAAGAGCCCTCCAAATCGCCAGCTTCCTTCTCAGAGGAATCATCCGACGCTTGTCCTTTACCTTTGGGGTGAACCTTTTTTGAGGTGATCCTCTCAGTGTGACCACTAATATGACCATGTTTCTGAGTTTCAGGTTCATGCTGCATTTGTCTTTGTAGATCAGATAAACTCTGCAGTAAAACTACGTTAATTTCCGTTTGTTTTTCTTGTTCTTTCATCATCCTTTCATTGTCGGCATTACAGCTTTGTAATTCAACCATAAGGCTCCTCACAGTCTCGGCTAGACCTAGAGGGGTCCGTGTTTCCCTCCTTTCATTAGACTCTTCGTCTCTATTGTGGGAGACTTCTCCCACTTCTTGGTGAGTCACCATACTATGCGTTGATAATTTCCCACGGTTGATCTTCCGCTTGTGTGCAAAAGAAAAAAAAAATGCTGGTTGTTAGTCAATATTTATATTTATTTATAACCAATACATAATTCATATTTTCACATGTACTCACACACAATAGGGGTTTTTCATTATTAACTTCATCTTTTGATTAGGAAGGTTAAGACAGGGGTTTACTCTTTTTTTTTTAGGAGTGTTCCGAACAAAGCTTCTGTGCAGCCCGTTCATGAGCTCAAGTAGGCCAAGTGTTGTAACCATGCTCTGATACCAATTTGTCACAAACCCACTACGAAAATGAATATTTTTCACCAAATTCTCAAGGTTCAGAATCCCCGAAAATCCTATGGGGCTTAGCACAGGCTAGTTCTCCCCTTTTTCCACCTCCATGTGATCGTTGATCCTGATCACAGGTCAAACAACTAGGCACCTTTTCACATTTCACGACTCAGTGTTATAAACAATTCGAGACTTTCGGTTCTACAAACCATGAATATCGAACTCTCAAAGAGGCTTCGATCAACAATTAGCCGCTTGGGCTATGCCTTGGTCCACAGTTCCTTTTCGGTAACTTCCCTATGTGAACAACACTAGGAACGATCTCCACCTTTCCCAAGCGACCACAACGCTATGACCAAGGCCTATTCCCAAAGGCGCTTGTTGCAAATCACCATCTCGCAAGTTTGCGAGTCAAAACTCCCAACTCTTCCTTCCCAATATCACAATACCCGAGATCACAAAATTGGTATAGCTCCTTTCTGTCAGTGCCTTCCACGCGTGACCACTGACTAGGCTAAATGCTAGCACCTCTCGCTACTCACACCTTCGTGAGTCAAAGGGTTGAGCTCCTGTACTCTTACTCTGCAAATCACCGAGACACAAGAAGTCAACAGAGCATTGACTCCTTTCTCTAGGAAACACATGTCCGCCTGTCAACCATGTGGGCCCCACCTTGTGGTTCTACCACTTGTTCCTCACTTATGCCTCGACTCTTGGCACTTCGCGACTTTTGATGTCGAGAAGAGGTCCTCTCAACCTTCAAACCTTTGAATGCACGATATGCATGATAAGGCCTTGATCCAATGGCCCTCATGTTCCTGGATCCAACGGTTCAGATTTTTCTCCTCGCGATTTCCCACTTCACGACTTCGTGAGTTGGAGAACCCAACTCTTGTGCTCTCTTCTTGCGAAACCCCGAGATGCAAGATCCCAAACTCATACCTCTTTGGGACTGCCCCAGCCCTAACCACCTTGCAACTCTGCAAGATCCAATGACTATCAATTGTTCGCCACTTCTATCTCGAAGTGTCTCCACCATCCATACAACTTATCCCATGGTTGCTTCTACGAATTAACTCCCTCGCAACTTAGTGTGATCCAACAGACCATGACATTTCGACACTTCTCTATGAAGTCTCTTTTCCATCTGTTTCTGCTCTCTTCTGTGCGCGTTTGAAAGTACATTTTCGACAACCCAGATCTATTTCGCGTCAGCTGATCTAATGACAATCATAGCTCTTCCTTGAGGATGTGATTCTCTTCCTTCTCCTTGGAGAATTCTTAAGTATCAAAGGTCTCAGCCTTTTCTTCTCTTATGCGATCTTTGTAGCTAAGGCTCTGTGCACAAAATGGCACTATCCGTCCAGAGCTTCTCTTCTCTGGAACCATGAAAGATTTCCTTGACCTCATTGATTCCTACAAGGTCTGCGCACATGACAAGGTGCTACATGTCCTCCTCAGATGGACGGCTGCGATTCTCTCATGACTTCGCCACCCGTGAAGTCGAAAGACTTCCCTTTAGGACTTTCGATGTCCGAATCCCCGATATGGGTGATTTCGCGACACATGTCCTCCCACAGATGGATGGCTCAAATCCCCTTTTACTATTTTTGGACTTATGATGTCGAGTGCCAGGAATATCATCCTCCAGACTCTCGAATTCCCGAATGCCGAAATCTCAATATGAACTCGTTCTCGAGACTTTCGCCCCTGTTCACGAGGGCTTCACCCTCATGCATCTCCTGACAGATCCAACGACTGTCAAGTTTTCTAACTGAGATCTAATGGTTTAGATCGGTCCCACATTGTGCACTCTCCCATTGCTCCCTGGACGTGGAAAAACCAATGGTCTAGATACTCTCATAGACCTTGGGGATCTACGGTCTTGATTTCTTCGCCACTCATGAAGATTAAGGAAAGGGGTTAAGGCATGTAATGCCCTCATTTCTTCCTCCAACCTAACGGTCGTGAATGACCACATATCTTCCGATGGTATCTCATCCGTCGATCGATACCTATCCCTATGTTGCTATTTTGGTATTTCAAGAGGATCATTCTTCCTCGTATAGGGTTACTAAGGCTTGTTCCTACAAATCCTTTTCCAGGTTCTTGATAAGCTTTCCAAGAGGGATATCTCTATGGAGAGATCTATTCTAGGTATTCCTGGGGACGAATAAAGGTATAGATTTCTCGAGAAAAGACTCGAAGTCTGAATTAATTCAATATGCATATATATATATATATATGTACAAATATATCTATAAACATAAGCCATACGTGGTCCTTCCAAAAAAAGCATGCAACCATCATTTCTGATCAAACACCACACAGACAGTCTGATACTAAAACCCTTCATGATTTCACAGCTTATGAGCATAAATGTCAGAATATACATTTCAAGATACAAGATGAAAAACACTTATCAGAAAAATACCAGAAGTGATGCAACTACTGAGAGGGGTGCTTGTTTCCACCCAAATGTAGGCTCAACGACTCCCAACAGATTTACCACTAGCCACCCCCGAGCTGAGACCATGATGCTGCGAGACTGCGTCTCTGTTTTCCAGTGACTGAGAATGAAGGTTACTCTCCTTCTTCTCTACTATCACTCACTCTGTATTTTTACAGAGTTCTCTTCCTTCCCTCGCATCTGCCCCCTTCTTGCTTCGCCCTCA
>ML878646.1:3636-17258 GCA_009831015.1 Picea engelmannii
GTTAACCCTAAAAATGAGGAAAATAGGTTAAGTGACCTATAAATGGGTTAAGTGACCTATAAATAGGTTAAGTGACCTAGAAATGAGTTAAGTGACCTAGAAAGAGGAGAGTATAAATAAGAGGAAAGGCTCTCTCATTTTACATCACACTTGAGCATATTGAATATCTATAGGTGATTGAGGTAACCAAAGGATATCTAAGCCAAATTTCAGAGGGAAGGTGAAGAAAAGAGGGCTAGAATTCAAGGGAAGATAAATTCTTTTGATGATTCTGTCTAAGGTTTGTTATTTACAGGTCATCTCACCATTTTTGGAATAACTTTTTTTCTAGAATGATTCAAACCGTGAGATTGATAGGGCATTGAGGAAACATATCCAAGTATCTGTGGTAAAAACTTCATCTTGTGGGTTGTTGTATTTTTGGATTTAAACTCCGTGGAAAATAGGGTTTGTGGCTAGTCCTAAAACTAGTCTAAAACATGTGTTTCGGGTAAAAACGTAATAAATTATTCATAACAGATCCAAATTTAGTAAGACCAAATATGTTGGTTATAGTAAACTACGTGGTATGTTGCGTAACATTTTCATATCGATTCAACAAACATTTCGTGCGGGGCACGCTCTACAAGGTCGCTCTCTAGAATTAGCCAGAATTCAGCAAGGTATGCCATTTTTTCTATAACTCCTTTTCTGAGAGGTTCTAGGTAGTGACACCTGGAGGAACAAAACACACTAAAGAACATTTTTTATCAGTTTCAGAGCTTTATTCATTAAAGGTACATATTTATTATTATTTCAAGTTAGGGTTGTTGACTAATCCAAAACCAGTCATGTCAGATTAAAGAAAAGTTCGATGAAAATGCTAGTCTCTTATTATTAAAGTTAAGGAATGTTTGCAAGTATGTGATCATATAAAACAGGTCTATTACAGAGTTATAAATTATATTTGTATCATGATATTGATGAGGGCTTTTGGTTGAGGTATATGTTGGGTACATGGTTGAGATAATTAGTTGATGAGTTGGCACATAGATGAGGTGTACATTTGATGATGTTGGTACATAGTGATGCGTCATAGTTGATGAGTAGTTGACACATGATTGGTACATACTTGGTACATGGTTGGATGCACTTGTTTATGGTACATGTTGATTACAGGTTGTTTGTTATAGGTTGGTGCATGGATGATGCACTTGTTTATTGTACATGTTGATTACAGGTTGAGGTACACGTTGATTCATGGTTGATGCATGGTTCAGTTTTATTGGTACAGGTTTACAATGGTTCATCTCACAATGATAGTTTGACAGTGGTTACATCATTCTACTTCTACTTCGGGGTGGTTGGATGGGGAAATGACAGGTGGTTGTAGCCAGAGAATATAGGGGGTTGTAGCCTCCTTTTGCTTGTAGCCATAGAATATGGGAGTTTGAGCTTCCTTCAGGTTGTATCTTGAGAAACAAGGGGGTTGGAGCCTCCTTCCAGTTGGAGTTGGAAAACAAAGGAAGTTGGTGCTTCCAATGAATGTAATTCTTCAAGACGTATAAGAAAAAGAATTATGTGGTTTTCTCCCACTTTGGGTTTCCACTTAAAACACTAGTGTACTGTGTATGTGTATGATTTTTCATTTTTTCATTTCGTATTTACTCTGCAGTTATTGGATGATAATGCTACATTGATATACCACTTGGATTGTATGGTTAAAAATGATTAAATTGCTCTATTACTGATTCATCCCCCCTCTCGGTAATCCAACAATTACATAACCCATAAAATTTTTTTGATATCCATTATAATTAAATGTAGTGTATCATTCTTAAAATTCTCATGCATATAATAATATTATTAAAACATGAATGAAACTTATTAAAACCCATACAGAACAATATCTATTTTCTTAAAAATCAAAGTTACATGCACAACAATAAATACCATGAATAAATTTGGTAAATAGAGATAAAATCACTTATCTTTTAACATCAAATGAGCAACTGATTCAAGGGACGAATGTTCCTCCCAACTATAGATTTGTTGGTCCAAATCCTAGCAACAAATCACCCTCAAGTTGAAGTTACAATTCCACTAAAGAGAGTGTCTCTCTCACAACCCAATTCACTCCCATAGAAAACTAGTTTTCCTACAACTATCCCAATCCACCAAATCTCTTCCCCTCAGCCTATGCAACTCAAGGAATTGGGATCCCCCTTCATTGCACACAGTCCCTCAAGCCTTCCCACTTCCCTCTAGGAATCCATCACAAGGTTGGATAGGAATATCTATTGTTAAGGACTCCATGTATGCTAGTTTCCCCAAGAAAACTAACAGAACAACCATTTTTTCAAGGGAAAATACCTATAACCAAAATCACGCTCTCTACGAGCCTAATTTTTTTTTTTCCATGAAACAAGAGCTCCAATAGATACCCACAACACCTACTACATCTTCCTTCAAGCTCCAATACTCCACACTCCCTTTCTACTCCAAAAATTGCATGTAAAAATTTCCTAGAATGGCCATTCGAGTTTATATTTTACCCATGAGAGTTGACTCACATTCCCCAAGGTTGATTATACACATCCCCCATTCTCTCACAACTATGGGATGTGAATTTTCCTACCAACCACTCTTACATGTGTTTGATGATTGGGCTCTCATACACTCAAAAAGACACTATAAGGTTCATTGAAGCTAATAATTTTAAGAAATAGGGTTGGAATTAAAACCCATGAATAATTACCTGTGCCCGCCAAGCCACCCCTAGACCCTTCTCTTAGACATTCTTAGAAATTCCTCTCTCTTGTGGAAACTTATCCCCCAATTACTCTTTCATTGTCCTCCTGCAACCAATGTTACATTTAGTTTATTATTACGGTCATATACAATTTTTACAAATGACATATTTGGTCCCACGACTGTACTTTGTATTTAATTACACATCGCTAAAATGGAGATTATAAATGAGGGTGCTACATACTAAGATTTGTTTGTCCAAACTATGAAAAAATATTTTTGGGATTATCGATCATTAATAATATTTTCGAACTTACTTTTATATATCACTGCATTATTATGTAGAAAAAACCATAATCATTTGTAACAATGAATTATTCATTTGCATAAAAAATATAATCATTTGTAACAATTAATTATTGACTTTCAGTTTTATTAAATACTTTATATTTTTCTATCAACTTATTCCCTATTAGATACTGAATCCTTAGGGATTGGAGTACATTGTAAATATTCTTACAACATTAATCTATGAGAAATATGAAGAGTTGTAGCTGAATATGAAGAATCATTCGGACCTCTTGGAAGATGAAACCAAAGGTCACTTACATTTGTATATATGCTTTATGTTAGTGAATTAAATAAATCAGCCATGGATTTACTTATTCCCTATGTCCATACCTAGACTAACAGTGTTATCAGAGCTGCTTCTAACTCCATGATTCTCTCCTTCGCTAGGCGTTTTATTCCCCTGCATTCATAAACATCTCTTTGTAGGTCTATATCTTTGAGATATCTTGAGTAGATCTGGTCGTTCACACCTCTCCTCTCCCTCTCTCTCACATGCAACCTAACCACTCCTTACATATGTTTGGCATATCTCTCTAGCACACAAAATTTTCTTACTCTGTCATTCACACCCTCCTCCTCCTTTCGCATCCTTGTCATACCAATTACATTTTAGACAAGGAACAATTTCAGAAACCACTGCCATGTTATTGAGGTATTTATTCTCAAGGCTCAACCAAATTAAGGAATTTATGGAATGAATTATCTGAAATTCTCTAGACACGAGGTCAAAATATTGAGATATGTGAAGAGAACACAGTGGCTCTAAAATTTTGGAGTTTAGTTCACACCCCATTGAGGCAATCTCCTTTAGTTTTATAGTTTGCATCAATCTTAGAGTTGAATTCAAGGATGTTGTGGAACTTCGACCTAATCTTGAAGTATGATTTAGTGGTTTTTCTAACGATTCAACCTAACTTTGGAGTTTGATTTAAAGTTTTTTATGGATATTGTAGGTGACCTAATCAAAGAGAAGGATAACAAGATCCTAAAAATACAACTATTGTAGGTGACCTAATCCCTAGGAGCAGATCCTAAAAATACAACTATTGTAGGTGACCTAATCAAAGAGAAGGATAACAAGATTAAGATCCTTAAGAAAAAGACAAATGTTTCTAATGTACAACATGTTCATACCCCAGAGATGTAGGATAGTCATGAGGAAAAGGAGTGACTTTACCAATAATTACTATAAAGTAGAAAGATCATAGAACACCTACAAGTTAAAATTTAAACGTTGAAATACCAGTAAACTCAACAATTGCGGGCATCCAAGTGAGATATAGTGGAAATTGCTCCATTGGAACCAACATAGGGATTATCAAAATTCATGGTTCATTTGAGTGTGAAGGAGATCGAGTTGGACACTGTGACAAACCGGCTCAAATAAAGAGATGCCAAGGTAGAAGAATGAGAAGGACAGGTGAAGAGAAGAGAATTATGGTTGGGACAAATTAATGCTACTAAAGAGGAATCTCGGAAGGAAGAAAATAAATGAAGGAAAGGGTGACAGGGATACCAACCATGAAAGGAGATAAGCATATTATTTAGGACGATATAGCTAACACAATTTTTAAGAATTGGTATTATTTTACCCTAGTGTAGGATGATCTTGATTTATTCATCGTAGTCTTGAAATACATAAAAGGAACAAGATATGAGTTGGAGAATAAACCTGATTTGGAAGCTGATATAATAAACTTCTTGAACAAGAAAACTAAAAAGGAGTTAAAGTATTTGAAAGTCAATGACATAACTAGCATTGTAATGGATGTTAAAAGAATCATTACAAAAAGGATATTGTTGGATAGTTGGTTTGGACAGTTGGTTGTTATTGATGTCAACCCTTGGAGAAGTCCAGAAGCCCTAGAGATATGGTTTAGATTGATGGTGAGTTAGTTGTGACTGATGGAGTGGTTGATTTCAACATATATGATGGGTGCATTTGATGAATTTTACATGTAGCCCAAGTGGTGTGGTTATGGTACTTGAAAGTGGTTAAGGAATATGGACATGAAAGATAGTGTAAATGCAGGTAAGACATGCATATATGCATAGTAATTATCATTTTGTTTCTATTGATAGGTGGTATGCCACATGGTTCCTCACGATGAGGGAGATATGTCCTTGTGAATTTAGAAGCCATGACGAATGGTCAAGAAGCCCTAAATTGTTTACAAGTCAATGAATCAAAGGGTAAAGTGGTTGTAACAAGAAATATCTATAATCCCTAAGTTTAAGGGAAGAGATAACATAGTAAAATTATAAGTACCCCTCGAGGAGTCATTCACAAGAATATTCACACACACTTCTATTGAATATCTATCTTGTGGATAAGTGATCTTTGGCTAAGTTTGTGATGGAGAATTATGAGGTAGCGAAGAATGAGAAGTGAGATATTTTTGGCATTGCATTGGAGAGAGAAAAAATCTGAGGAAACCCTAATTAGGGTCATCCCTGGAGGTCAAACAATAAGTATCCCATGAGGCATCCCCATGAGTTTCCTAGAGGATGTCACGCAAGGACCTGCATGACAGGGAGTCTTTATCCCATGAGGAAAAGAATGAAGTGTAGGAAGATATTTGTGCTAGGTTGTTGAGGTCTAAGGAAACGCTAAAGGTCTGTGTATCAACTTTAGAGGTACCATTTCAGTCACAGATGTAAAAGGTATGTTTTTATATGTGTCATGAGGTTTCATCTTGGTGTTATTATGGATCATGCTTGAGGGATGACCTTATGAGTTTGATATACGTCTTTAGGCACATATTGGATGTATGGTACATGTTGTTTGAGATATAGTACAATGTTGGTAAATATATTGGATACATTGGCACATGGTTTCTGGTAGTTGGTTAAGGCATATCATGAGTGATATGACACTTGTTTGAGGTACATGTTTGGCATGTTTTTTAAGGTATATGATTGATTATGCTATTGGTATTGGTACATTGATAGAGGCACTTGTTGATGATATTGATATATGCTTGGTAAACATTTGGCACATATTCTTGGCATGTGGTTGAGGAACTTCATTGATGATATCTTATGGTATATGGTATGGTATATGATTGAGATACATTTTTGGTACATTGTATGGTATAGGTGTTTATGTACATTGTTGATACATGGTATGGTACATTATTGGTATTGGTATGGTGTTATGTACATGGTTGACGATTGTGGCATATGGTACAATTTATGGTGCATGGTCAATGCACAGTTTGGCACAGTTCTATTGCATGGTTGATGCAAGTTTTGGTACAGTTGTGGTCCATGGTTGATGCAAATTTTAGTACAAAGTTGGTGCATGGTTGATGCACGGTTTGGTACAGTTGTGGTACACGGTTGATGTTTGGTATAGTTCAGGTTGATGGTTTGGTACATTCTTGGTAGAGGCATGTGTTGGTGATGTTGGAAATCTAGTTCAGAGTTGTCCTTGGTACATGATCCATGTTAGAGGATTTGGTTGAGTATAGGTGAATTTTAGAGTTTGGATAGGTTGATGTGACATGTTGACAGTGGCATGTTATAGGTTGATGTGACAGAGGAAGTGATTATGGTAGTTATAGTTGGTGTACACTTATATTTTAGGGTAGCAGGTTGTATCCTCCTTCCGATTGATGTCAAAAAACACAGGGAGTTGGAGAGCCCTTCAAGTTGGAGCTTGATAATCAAGGGTTGTAGCCATATAATTCATGGAGTTGTAGCTTCCTTCAGGGTGAATCCTATAAATAAGGGGTTGTAGCCTCCTTCCGGTTGTAGTTGGAGAATTTGGAAGTTGGTGCTTACAATTAATGTATTATTTGATATATAAGAAAACAATATGTAGTTTTCCCCCATTTGGGTTTCCATGTAAATTTTGTTGTGTTGTGTACTTGATGCGATGATGCTCATGTTTAGATTCTCATAATATATTCATGATATACTATTGATTAAGTTTAAGTTTATATATAGTGGTTAAAAGTGGTAAAAGTGATCATATTGATTCATCCCCTCCCCCCTCTCAGTATTCCAACAGGTATTTCTACAAAATGCATAAACTAAGTGTGATGATCTTATGAGGGAAATCTCTACTTTTAATATTTTTAGTGATGTCATCATGTGTGGGTTCCCATCATTCCAGAATGCAAATGAGGATTTGTATCCAATAAATAATTATCAGAATCTATTAGAGGGAAGGAGGAACATTGGTAGCAAGTTTGAAAATTTTGATGACACTTTAAAGGGGAAAGATGTAGTAGAATTGTTGGCAGGGGATTCTGAGATGTTGCAGAATCTAAAAATTATATTCTGGAAATTACCTCCCCCATTTTATGAGAAATACACTAATTTGGATGAGGTAGTAAGAAAATTTAATGATCATAAGTATATGATGGGAAAATATTGGAAAATATTGTGTGAATTTGTTAGATTACCATTGGAAAGACAAGGCAAATCTAGTGGCACCGCCTAGCTCCCTAAGGGAATATTTTACTGAATAATTTTTCATGTACATTAATTTTTACCTAAGTGATGTTATGATATAGTTGAATTTATTAAGCATGAAGTTGTCCTAAGTGTTTTATGAAGTTGTAGTAGAAATAACTTATATGTTTTATTCTATTGTTATTTTGAATCCATCCATAAATCCCCTTTAAATTACATATGTTTGATACATATGAGAATTGCACGTGTTTTTATACCTAGGTGTCAATTTTCATCATGCCATGATTTAATGCATTTTTAAGCATTTTCCCCTTTATCCATTTTTTTGCATTTGCAAAGAACTTTTTAACCTTTATGCATAGTAGAGGGTTTGTTGTTTAAAAATGCACAACCAAAGTATGAATAGATGTAAAATGATAAAATAAAAACTCCACAAATTTTATCACTCAATTTGGAGGCCATATGATTCCTAGACCTGCATTTTATAGTAATCTAGTTTTACCATCAATTTTACAAAAGGTCTTAAACTTGAGTTCCAAGTAGAAACCCTTTTTCATTTTAAATTGCACTCTCAATGATATAGATAGATTCAAAATGTTATTAAATTCACCCCAAAACTTAGATCACTAAATTTCGAGCTATATAGAAGCATGTATGTGCATTTCCATTAGGGTACTTTCTACTCATTTGGTCTCTCAATTTACAAGGTAGATTTTGCCTCTTTTACACAAGAGCCACTTTTATGTTTGCAAACACAAAACTAAATAGTTTATAAGTCCAAAATAATATAAGAAACCCTCAAGAACTTGAATCACTCAAATTTCAAGTGTGTTAATACCTAGGCCTGCATTTTCATCATGCCCTAGTTTCATGGATTTTCAAACATTTTTCTCTTTATGCATTTTTTTGCATTTACAAAGTAGTTTGAAACATTTATGCATAGTAGAGGGATTTTGGTTTCATAATGAAAAAATAAAGTATGAATATATGTAAAATGATAAAATACAAACTCCACAACTGTTATCATTCAATTTGGAGGTCGTATGATTCATAAGCTTGCATTTTATAGTAATATAGTGTTACCATCCATTTTATAAAGGTCTTGAATTTGGCTTCCAGGTAGAAGTTCATTTTTCATTTGAAAATAGACTCTAGATGATATAGATAGATTAAGAATTTTATTAGCTTCACCCAAAAACTTAGATCACTAAATTTGGAGCTATATAGAAGCATGGATGTGCATTTCTATTAGGGCACTTTTCACTGATTTGGTGTCTCAATTTACAAGGTAGATTTTTCCTCTTTTACACACCACTCAATTTTATGTTCACAAAAACAACACCAAATATGTAGACATGTATAAAATAATATAAGATACTCTCATAAACTTGAATCACTCAAATTGCAGGTGTGTTAAGCCGGATGCATGTTTCATCATGCCCGGGTTTAATACATTTTTTAGCATTTTTCCCTTTATGTTTTTTTTTTGACATTTACAATAGATTTATGTCTTTATAAAATTATACACATATTATTGTGGTTCATAGGAAGATGAATGAAAATGGATTTTGATCTATTGTCTGAGATGGATGTTGACACCATAACTTCAACCAACCTCTATTTAACTCTATTTAATGATTCTAATTTTATATCTTTAACATTAATTTTAAACAAGAGAATATCATACAACCAATTTGACATCCAAAAAAATATTGCACATAACTGTAGAGAAAACCTAGAGGATTGCTTCTCTGGAGCGAACATGTCAATATGTACACATCCATTCTCGTAATCAATTGCAAAAAAATAAAAAATCGTCTCGGACGGTATGTGCAAAGGTCCTGACCAGATCTTGCTAGACAGCTGCCCATGAAATTCAATATTTGTTATTCGCCAGCTTCGAATTTGTATCCAGGAACGCGAGAACCGCAGCTCATGGTTGATCTGAAACGCTTCTGGCAGAGATGTGAGTTGAATCGACGTTGGCAGACCTGTGGATAATCGGGGAAGGCCCTGACGGAGCAACGGGCCCTTTGGGTAACATGACGAATACCGGTTTGAAGGCTCTCTCTCCCATAGCATCAGATGGGGGGACATTTAATTGCAATTTCTGCTGCAAAGATCCGCTTTGCTGGTTATGCTCATGATCATCATATTGACGGTGATTAATATCCATTGATGGCACCTTAGCTTTACCACGCAACGGACGCACGCCTGAACATGGCGAGATCGTGCAGAGAAGGATAGCTAACCATGGGATAAGCAATTTGTAAGCGAACGCTGAAGAACTACATCTTGAGTGGCCTCCCATGATATTGATATGAACTCACAGATTGAGATGAGAACTATGCTTGTAATCGATTGTTTCAGTTAAGCAAATAGCGAGATGGTTTTCTAATTGGCTCTGTGAGATATATATTATACTGAAAGGCAGCTATCGGGTATAGAGCACGCCATGTACCCGTTGAGTTTCTGATCCAATATATGGAAGCATCTCTCTCAATACGAGTGAGAAATTTCCTTACTCGGGCCCACGTTTTACGCGTGAATTAATCGGATTTTGTGTCTGTCTCGGCTTGTTCACGTCTCAGGCTCACCGTAACAAGCCGTATAGAACTCGTAAGCAAGCCGCTGGGCCACTTCTCGACAGGTTCGCATTTCCATTTCGGCCTCGACAGGTTCGAAATGGACGGTTCGCATTTCCATTTCGTGTCGAAATGGACGGTTCGCATTTCCTGTTCGGCCGTAGCAGGGTGGATAGTGGCCGCCTTCTTCCATCTCATTTCGTCAGGTCGGCTAGTCCTGGTGGCACAGTCCTACAAGAGGCATCCTCTTCTCAGCACCTTCGCGACCCTATCTCTCGCCACTTGCTCTCATCTCCACTTGCTCTCGTCTCGTCCAATCAGTTGGCCTCCCCCTCGGCTCATTCTTCGCAACCGCCTTGTCTCCTATGGTCACCGAGCTTAGGCCAAGTCACCCTCCAACATGGCCAAAAATCAAAATTTCCGTCCCCTTACCAAACTCAAAAAAATCTGTAACCTTTTTAAGTATTCTTAATATACATATTTACATATTTCATTTTAAGAGTTAAATAGTTAAAGGTTATTATTCCATTATGAACAGTATAACAATATTGTTAAGTTTAGGAATATTTAGGAGTGTCACAATAATAAAATTAATTCTTTTTTTATTTAAAAAAAAATGACATAGTGCATAACACTAATCTTTGAAATAGGCTAAAAGAGTTAAAAGTCTCTTTCTAGTTGAGTGTGATACCATAAAGTTGTACATAATGTTATTGCCCAATTTAGGAATGCTAACGACTCCTCACAATAAATTTATTATAATATAGGAGCTAAGCAAGGTTGTCCCCTATCCTTTTTTAGCATATAGTTGACAAGTTATAGAGTTCTTTGGAAGAAGTGGGTTGTGTTGGGCGACTCTAGCTAGTATAGTCATCATCCTCCCTTATGATGGTCATGAAGAGTCCCTATGATATTGAAAAGAAACTAAAATTTATGAAGGATTCCTACTCTAGTACATGTATGACTATCAACACTAATAAAGAAAAGGTTATGATAATTAAATCCAAAAATATGACTTACTTTAACTTTGTGTATGACAACAGAATCTTGGAGGAAGTGACTTCATACAAATATCTTGGAATCAACCTTCATCTCAAGTCTAACTAGAACTATAGCATTGAAAAATGATAAATGGAGGGTGTAAATCTCATTATGGGCTTTAAAACAATTGTAAATTAACTCACCTTCCTTAATGGGATAAGAAGAACCTCCTTTTTGAGACTATATTCAGTCATGTTAACTTCTATGGTTGTGAGTTTTGGGGTATAGTTCATCTATAGATAATTGTGGAGAAAGATAAAACAAATCCAAAAGTGTTTTTTAACTTAAATCTCAAAATCAAAGGCAATACGCCCTATCCTATCCTCCTCATAGAAGTGAGTCTTCCCCCCATTGAGAGAACAACTATGACTAGGTACCTAATTTACAAGACCAAGATAAACACCATGGAAGACATGAGGCTTCCCAAGATTGCTTCAAACACTAGCAAAATCACTTGCAGCTCAAGAGAGGTTGGCATAAAGATGTCAAGTCTTGGCTAAATCATTGGGATATAAAGGAAGAGGTCATTCTACAGAATAAGGGTAATATTAGGTATATTATTACATCTAAATTTAAGGAGAAATTGCAGTGTGATAAAGAATTAGAGGATAAATGAAAATTAAGACACTATAAGGAGGTGATCAAACCTAATCTATAAAATCGAAAGTATCTATATGTGTTGACTAGTGTAAAGAAGAAAATGAATAGTGTCAAAATAAGGACAAACTCTCACAATCTCTATAGTCAAATAGGGCATTGGAAAATTATTAAAACATCGTGCATCAAACGAATTTGTCCCCTTTGTAATAGTAAGAGGGTTGAAGATGAAAAACACTTTCTCTTAGAGTATATTGTGTAAACCCACATTAAATCACAATTTCAAAATATTTGTTACAATACCGACTATCCTAACCTTTTCATTCATCAAAACAATGGTGATTTAGGAACAACTCTCTTAAAAAATTTCGAGCACAAAAATAAATTTCTAAACAAACCCAAGGAATTTTCATATGGTTCAATAAACCAAGTTTGGTATTAGTAAATGTTAACCACCACCACCACCATCATCAACAACTTAAAAGTTCAACAAAATTAAAATTTTGATTTTCTAAGGGGATATGTATTAGATAAATTTCAAAGGAAGTTGTTTGGGATTTTCAAAAGGAATTTAAAGGGACATGTATGAGGTGAATTTCAAATGAAATTGTTAGGGGATTTTCAAAAGAATTTAAAGGGATATGTATAAGGTGAATTTCAAAGGAATTTGAGAGAGCATAAGGTCAATTCGCAAGGGGATTATGGAGGACTACTTGCTACATTTTTCCATCACGTGAAGTTCATAATACACACTCCAAAAAAAAAATTAATGGCATAATGTATGAAAAAGTATTTGTTACTGAGGGTTAGGGTTAGAATTTCAAAATGAGGTAACTTATCAAATTTGATGCTTTGGATCAATGTATTACCCATTTTGAGATTTTCTACAAAGATTGATGATGGTTCTAGAATTTTTTTTACCACATTAGATGGGGAAAATGTTGTGTCAAATTCCATCCATGGATAAGATCATTGACAACATACTATGTATTGACACCACTACATAACCCATAAAATATTTTTGATACCCATTATAATTAAATGCAATGTATCACGCTTAAAATGTTCATGCATATAATAGTATTATTAAAACATCAATGCAACTTATTAAAACCCATACACAACAATACATATTTTATTAAAAATCAAAGTTACATGCACACCAATAAATCCCATGTATAAAATTGGTAAATAGAGATTAAATCAGTTATCTTTTAACATCAAATGAGCAACTGATTCAAGGGACAAATGTTCCTCCCAACTGTAGATTTGTTGGTCCAAATCCTAGAAACTAATCACCCTCAAGTTGGAGCTACAACTCCACTAAAGAGAGTGTGTCTCTCACAACCCAATTCACTCCCACAACAAACTAGTTTTCCTACAACTATCCCAATCCACCAACTCTCTTCCCCTCAATCTGCGCAACTCAATGAATTGGGATCCCCCTTCAATGCACACAGTCCCTCAAGCCTTCCCACTTCCATCTAGGAATCCATCACAAGGTTGGCTAGGAATATCTATTGTTGGGGACTCCATGTATGCTAGTTTCCCCAAGAAAAATAACAGAACTACCATTTGTTAAAGTGAAAATACGTCACACAAAAATCATGCTCTCTACAGGCCTAAAAATTTTTTTTTCCATGCAACAAGAGATCCAATAGCTACCCACAACACCTACTACATATTCCTTCAAGCTCCAATACTCCACACTCCCTTTCTACTCCAAAACTCTCATGCAACAATTTCCTAGAATGGCCACTCGAGTTTATATTTTACCCATGAGAGTTGACTCACATTCCCCAAGGTTGATTATATGCATCCCCATGCTCTCATAACTATGGGATGTGACTTTTCCTACCAACCCCTCTTACATGTGTTTGATGATTGGGCTCTCAT